>OX454527.1:62791447-62963700 GCA_949715645.1 Portevinia maculata | reverse complement strand
AACGCCTACTATAAGCAAACAAATTTGTTCAATATTATTTCTCAGTTTGAAAGAAATCAGCTTGATCCTACTTTTACAGTGCGTCGATGCCAAAACCGAAACCGACGGCTTTTGCCACAAACCGAACCGAACCGACTTATCTTACGGGTCGAACCAACTCAGTATGGAAAAAAAAACTTAACCGAACCGTACCGAAAAGCTAACTCAGTTTAGGAAAAACCTTACCCGATTTAACTCGGTTTGCAAGCCGTTTCAAACCGAGTTGAGCACAAACCGAGTTTACTAATCATAACACTCACAGTTTACTGCACTCTGGGGGTTACCCGGTTCAAGCTCAAACTATCAGATGTCAGTTCTCACGCTTAAGCTTTCTTTTTTCTGATCCTCAAAACATTCAGAAATTTGTTTGCGAAAGCAGAGATATGCGCATAAGCTCGCTCCATGCTTTGGTTAACACCAAGTTGCATTTGTTCGTATGCTGGTGGGTTTGAAGTGATTTGATTTAGGTACCTGTTTTGCGTCCGAGATAGCAAAAATGCGTTCTAGCATTCTACTGAATCCGCGATCAGTCAACTAGTCGGCCACTAGTTTGTAAGTCTGTGTTTGAACAAACCTAATTTCGGTGTGATTTTTAACGTTTTGCTTTGTCCCTCCTCCCGTCGTTTCCGATTCCTCATTACGCATTGAGCTTACTTACTTACAATACTTGGGTGGCGCTACAGTCCGGGGTGGACCTGGGCCTCAACCAACAAGCGTCTCCAGCCAGCACGATCTTTGGCTGTCTCCAGTTTCGCACCCTAAGTTGGTTAAAGTCCTCTTCCACGCGGTTGACAAAGTCCTGAAGCACCTCAAAGTTATATCTGTCTATAGTGACATTCTGTCCGAGACGTCGGTGATGGGTGTCCTTTCTTGATGACAGCATAGATGGGCGGACTTTTAAAAGATAGTGCCTCTGTTGTTAGCATTTGATTTTTGCACTATTCTTTCAAGAACGATGGTGAAGAAGTCACATGACAGCGCATCGCCTTGCCTAAATCCTTTCTTGACATCGAAGGTCTCGGTGAGTTCTTTACCGACCTTGATAGAGCAGCGTGCATCAGTGGCGTAGCAAGAGGGGAGACAAGGGGTGCACATGTCCCGGGCGGCAGGTTTATTATTTTAAATAATGTACAAAAAATTTACAAAACGGATTCTTATTTCAGTCCATCGAATTTTTACTAAGTTTACCAACATTAACAATGCTTCACAGTAAGTAATCAGACATTCCTTGTGTTGCTTAACAACAAAATCCAATGAACGCTGCTCCCTGATGCAAGTATGCAACTACATTTTATCAGAAATGACAATCACAAATTATAACACAGTACACAACCTCAGCATTCGAATATACTCTTTTTCTCTTTTATCGCTAGCAGTTGTGTGTATGAGTTGCGTATGTGCAACTGTAAGCGGTGTATAGCTGGAGAGTGGAGACTGGACTGGATTTCGTGTGAATTATTTATTTAGTTTTTTCTTTTATTAGGGTATTAGAGGTATCTAATAAAGTTTGTTCAAATTCGAGGTATCAGTTTAGATTTTAAATGAAAGACATAAATTGTGTGAAATCTGTATTTATTTTTATTGGAAATTAATGTACATTGGTTCCGGTTAATAAGGAATTTTAGTTTTTCGGGAAATTATGAGAATTAACTCAGTAACTTTCTTCGATACCTTAGAACGCAATATTAATTTTTTCCGTGTCCGTTGGAAGTTCTGCTTGGTACTTTTTGGGCTTTTGGAAACCAGTACTGCACGAACTTAATGATGCCCAAATATACTTGCAAACAAAAGGACTCAACCTTCATCAATGTGCTCAAAAAATAAATGCATTACAGATCTTTCTTATAGATGAATTGATAGACGGTGCTTTTACGTATGCTAAAAATGTATGTGAAAAACTTGGAATTTTAATGGAACTTCCAAGGAAAATAAAAAAAACATATTTTTGGTGACGGAAATATAGATGCTGCTTTATCATATGAAAATGAAGTGCGGCGAGAATTATTTTCTCTTTAGACAGGGTCAATGCTGAAATACAGCAACGATTTCAATAGCTACGAATTTTGGCGACAAAGTTCGACTCTCTCACCCGAGACAAACTCTTAGATAAAAACTATGAAAGCAATTTAGATGTTGCACTTCATGAGGATGACATTGATAAGGATGAATTTGAGATCGAAACGCGTACGGTTAAGAGCAATTATATCTTCTACAGGCAAAACAAATGAACTAGCCAATAAAAGCCCACTCGAACTATTTAAATATATATTACAGTGTTAGTCTGCCTAACATAACAATAATGCTTCGTCTTTTTCTCACAATTGCAATAAGTAATGCCGGTGTGAGAGGAGTTTCTCAAAATTAGTGCTTATTACAAAATATTTAAGGTACATAATGAGCACTCTAAGGCTATCTAATCTGGGTATCGTAGCTATAGAGCAGGAAATCACAGAGACCATCGATACTGAAAGAATAATAAGAGATTTTGCCCTGATGAAAAGAAGAAAAATAACATTTTAAAGAATTTTTCTGTAAATAAATAAAAAAGTTTTTTGTAAATAAAAAAAATAATCACATATGTACCTACATAATATATAACTTGTTTCCCTTTGACTTAAAACTAAATTAAATACTTTCATCCTTTCATATAAAAAATATTTTTTTAAACAAATTTTAGTTATGAAATTATTTATTTATTTAATAAGGAATTTAATTATTTATTAAACTAAAATAATTGAATGTAATTATTGCAATATAATTTAATGTTATTTAATTAAAAAATTGCAAAAGCTAAAGAAAAAAAATAATAAATGGAAATGAAATATATAAATTTTTCATCTATATTTCACCTTGGCGGATATATATAAATAATAATCGAATCCTATTTTTCTGAAGAATTTTATTTTAGATAATTATAGTTTAATGGGAAATACCATTGTTTATTTGATATCCTGATGTAAGTAATTTTTAACCGCTTAGAAATTGGGAAATCGGAATGTAAATATGGGAAAATTTTAAATAATAAATCACTTGCTAGAAAGTAGTACCTACGAACAAGAGTTGACAAAATTTTAAGGAGAAATTTTACCAAGTTTATTGACATACATGATGTGTAGGTATAATTGGTTGAAACCGAAGACAAGCGTTTTTTTTTTGTTTTAGTGTGTGGAAAAATTACTAGGGGCGGCATAAATTGGGTCTGCCCCGGGGGGCCCCAACCCACGCTACGCCATTGGCGTGCATTCTCCATTGTCATCCTGCACAAACGGACGAGTATATGTGCTATAAATGATGTCATATGCGGCCTTAAAATCGATGAAAAGCCAAAGGGTATCGATTTTGACTTCCAGGGTTTTCTCCAAGATCTGCCGCAGTGTGAATATTTGGTCGATGGTAGACTTTCCTGGCTTGAGGCGTTCACACAGCACGGCAGATAAGATCTTGTAGGCGATGTTAAGAAGACTAATACCTCTGTAGCTGGCGCAGGCAAACAATGCTGAGGTTCCATTCATCGGGCATACTTTCCTCCGACCATATTTTACAGATGAGTTGGTGCATGCTCCTAACCAAGTCATTGCCTGCCGCTTTGAATAGGTCGGCGATTAGGCCATCTGCTCCAGCGGCTTTGTTGGACTTAAGCTTAGATATGGCTATCTTCACTTCGTAAAGTTCGGGTAGACGGAATTGTTGGTCTTCATCGCCCAGGTTGAATGGCGCATTCTGCCTGACAGCGGGATTTATTTCGCCATCGCCGTTACACAGTCTGGAGAAGTAGTTCTTCCATATTCTCAGCATCGACTGCGATTCTACTATGATGTTTCCTTGTTCGTCCTTGGTGGCTTCGGTTCGGGCTCTGTAGCCTTGGCAGGTTCTTTTTACCCTTTGGTAAAACTTCCGAACCTCATTCCTGCTGTAACATCTCTCATCGATAAACATCGTGCAAGAAATGAGTACATCAGAGGACGTAAAAGGGCTTCATGGAAAAGATTCTACTTATCAATAGCAGCGTCAGGTAAAGCCAGTGCCTGCTCCCGGGCAACATGGTCTCACAAAGGACTAATGTGCACTTAACGGATTATTGTGTAATTATTGCCAAAAATACTGCCTAATATAGTGCATATAGATAACGTCCCGTTATCATTTGCCGTTGCTTTCTGTATCAAAATACGTAAACCACTAGAAACCTGTTGTTCAACAGCATATTTTGTTTTTATTTATAATTTTAAACAATAAAGTATGCTTGGCGAAAAAACAACTGTTTAATTGTTATTCATATTCAATAAAAGATGTAGGTAGCGAGTAATTTGTTCTCCCAACATGACATTTATTCTTATTCTAATTCATTCATTCACTCATTTTATTAATTAATTCTTAAATATGATACTACAAGATTTTAAATCTTAAAATTAAGTATCTATATAAATTCACAATATGTAAAGTATTTCAAAATGACACGTACAAAAGAGAAAAACAGAGAAATTAAATCCGAAAATCAGCTATAACTTTTAGTAAAAAAAAACTATGATGACAAAAATAAAAATATCTTCTTCCGAAAAATGGGTAGTGATGTGATTATCTGCAGTTCATCTGGAAGGGAGTTCCAGAGTCGAATTGCAGAAACAAAAGAGGAACGTTCTGCAACAGTGTGTAGGAAGCGCGGCGAATTTAAATGCACACCTCTACGTGAACGAGAAAAGTGGAGGATTTCAAGTAAATAGTCAGGGCACTTACTGTGAATTATATTGTGCAACTGTAGAAGGTTTCTGAGGGCATAATATTTGTCAAGGCTAATTCCCAATAGACTAATCTTAAGATGACAGACGCTAGTGAATCTTGGAACATTATATATGAACCGTATGCAATCATTAAATGCAACGTTCAACCTACGTTTACATTCATAGTCCATGCATGGATAAACATTGCAATTGTAGGTAAAAAAAAGGTAAGATTAAACTTTTGACCAAACGTTTCTTCATTTCAGGTGACAGTAGGTTTGAGGAGCATCGTAAGGTGCCCAAGCCAGAGTAAATTCTCCTAATTGTTCCAGCGACGGCATCACAACAACTCATGGAAGAGTTAATACTGAACCCTAAATATTTCTCATTATTAGCATACAATATAATTTTGCCGTCAAGGACAATACTGGGGAAAACATTAGGGTTAACTGAGGCTCTAGAACAAATCATAGCAACTGTTTTTGATGAGTTAAGTAAAAGTTTATTGACTGAAGCCAGAAAAGTATCCTCGATAAGTCTTCGTTAACACCCGCCACACAATCATCCATGAAGTCCTTAGGCTGTGAAACATATAGCACGACATCATCTGCGTACAAGTGAATCTTACAATGGACAATGATTTCTGGAAGGTCATTAATGAAAAGGGAGAATAATAATGGACCCAAAACTGATCCCTGCGGAACCCCCGAATTAAGCAATGAGGGAAGTGAGGTACCACTTTCAGTTTCAACCGTTTGCCTTCTATTAGTAAGGTACATTCCCAGCATTTTAATCGCGGTAGTTGAAAAATAAAATTTATTCTTAAGTTTATCAAGCAAAATCGAGTGATCTATACAATCGAATGCCTTGGAAAAGTCTAAAAGAACCATTAAACCAAGTTTATCAGAATCTAGAGCAATACGTAAATCCGTTGTAACTTTTAACACAGCAGACTCACAGATATGCTTATTTCTAAAACCAGACTGCCATTTAATAATCAAATTACTCAAGTTTAGATAACATTGAATTTGTTTAGCGACCATATATTTAAGCACAATTGGAAGAATTATTTTTAAAAATTTAGGAGAAATACCGTCAGAGCCGGAAGCGTTAGATTTAATCGAGCCAATAGCTGCCAAAACCTCAGTAGGCCCTACACACTCAAATGAAAAAGATTGTCTAACCATAGAATCATCCGAGTCGACAGAAAGCACGCTAGAAGTGTTTGTATTTGAGCTGTGAGCAAAATGCAGGCTCATGACATGTGGGTCTAACGCACATTTTGAACTACTTTTATCCCCAGTTAATCCAGCAGTTTTTAAATTTCTCCGTAACTCTTTCGAGCTAAGGGTAGGATCAAGTTTTTGGAATAAATATGATGATCTTATGAGAGCAGTGACACTATTTCGAGCAACAGTATACTGCATTCTATTGTACTCTGAGTGGTTTCTATTAAAGGAACGATGATATTCTAATGATATTATTTTTATACCCTATTCTAAGGGTATATTAATTTTGACGCATAGTTTGTAACATACCTTAATATTGCCCGTAGACCCCTAAAAGTTACTATATTTATGATCAGCATCGATAGTAATGTCGATCTAGCCATGTCCGTCCGTCCGTTCGTCCGTTCGTCCGTCCGTCCGTCCGTCTGTCGGCAAAAATTAGGCCTTTAAACTGGACCTAGAGAGCTGAAATTTTAACCATATACTCTCTAGGGTCCCGAAATAATCAAGTTTACGAATTTTTGAAATCCGCCCACAGACACGCCCACAAACTCAAAAAAAAACAAAATTTTGTAAAAAAATCGAATTTTGAGCTAGAAAGCTGAAATTTTTTATATATGATCTACGACTCCTAAAACTGCTCGGGATAAAAAAATTTCAAAATCCGCCCACTGACACGCCCACAAATAAATAAAATAATTTTTGTATACCCTATTCTAAGTATATTAATTTTTGAAAATCCAAAGTTTGAGCTAGGGAACTGAAATTTATAATATATACTCTCTAGGGGCCCTTTATTCTCATGTGTTAATTTTTTTTAAATCCGCCTACTAACACGCCCACAATTAAATAAAACAATTTTATTGAAACACCCAAGTTTGAGCTAGGGAGCGTTTTTTTTGATAAAATCCTTTAAATGTTATATAACAAAATATGTAGAGCGTTCTTAACAATTCAACCATATTTAGACTTTTGTCACGCTCACTTATGAGGGATAGGAATAAGAATAGGGTATCCAACAGTTCGCCCAAGTGGACTGTAGCCCGTCCCTATGTTTCTGTATGTTTTCGCGGCTTTTTTTTTCTTTTGGTTCAGAAGTTAATTTTGAATTTGAATGTTAGGCGAGATTGTGGCTTTATACGTCCGCAATTAAGTTCGAGTTCCTTATGTGTAATTTTTAAATTTACAATGTGACTTATCAATAAAAAAACTGATTGTAGAGTTTTAATTTTGCATCTTTCAATGTTTACGGGATTACAGAAAACTTAATTTCTTTCCGGGCAGGATTTTATTTAAAAGGCAAATTCATTAGAGGATTTTAGGCACGTGCCTCCTTTTCCTTAACTATCAAATTGCCCATAAACACTTTCCGTATAATTGAAAAAAAACGAATAAATTGGCGACACCTTACTGTTTAAAATTCACACCCGAACAATAAAATCAATCAAGATTCATATAATCGATTTATTTGTTCAAATGCATTTTGCTTTCTACTGTACCATGCCAAATTGTTATCTAACTACCAAATTTGGAAGGTTATCAATAGCGTAGACGCCAGTCAATAGGCCACTGCTTCTCCAGTCAAAGTCAATGCAAATTGTTAATTTTATTCCCGATAGTGCGTTGGTGAACTTTCTTTTGTTTAAATCGGCTTAAACCAATGCAATCGAAAGCGTAATTCAAGTAACCACTTGGTTCGGCTTATTATAAATTCATTACACGTTGTTGGCACTAATGCCAATGTATGAGTGGCATGTGAACGCGAGTGTGGGCAGTCTGGAGGATTCTGCAATAGTGAATTGTTTTATATCAACATCAGCGACGAACGACATGATCTTTATACCAATTTTGGAATAGATCAAGCTTCGGATTATGAAACTCCAAAGAACTGTTTCATGAAAAGTGTAAGGAAATTTAAATTTGTAGCAGAGCACGCTCAAGTGAAATTATTTGTTGATGTTTTTCTTTACATTTTATTGCCATTGTTCGCCCCAGCTCTTGGCGAAGTATAAGCGCGTATCAGAGAATAATATATGAGTTCTTAGTACTCAGTTGAGAACTGAATATTACACTGAATATTAAGAGGCAAATACTTCGTTTTGATACTATCAACTAGTCCCCAAAAATCGGAAGCGTGTCGCCTGAAAACTTGAACTTCCTTGTTTTTATTAACTGTGCGACTGTACTCACCCTGCAGATAAATAAGTTGTTCAGGAGGAAGGATCGCAATGATATTCCCTGTGTCCGAATCTCCCAGACAACAGGGAACAAGCAGAGAGTACTGACTGATGGAGTATGTCCGAAAAGTGACGCATCAAACGATGCTTTTTTTGTGGTCGAGGACCCACAGGGGAAAGTGGATTTATTGGAGGCCTTGTTAATGCCTTAACGGTGAACTATCCTGTTCGCCGCAACTACGACATTGAGAATATGGCTCTTGTGAGCCCTTTCTACCTGCGCACCGAACTTGAGAATTGGCGATCTGAGAATAACGGATTCACAGTATTCGATAGCAACCATGCCAATGCACGAGTGCTTGTCTGGAGAATGTTTTCGACACCGTGTGGACTTTTCTACAAGTTTAGCTAGCTGGGGATGCACAAGCCTTTACCATATGTAATTGATAATTATGCTAATGGGAAAGAAGTTCGTTGGCAAATATGTGGCAGGTGGTGGTGAATTCTCCAATACTCTTTAATATTTACACGAGTGATCTGGTAGGTTCACTCAGACATACTATTCGTATGCCGATGATTTAGTCGCATACACATAAGGTCCTTCATTAATGTTCTTTTATTGTGTGACTTCGATAAAATCAAGGGATATTGAGACGGCTGGAGGTTTAAAATCGGCTTTCAGAAGACAGAAACAATCTTGTTCAGAACAACATGGCTGCGGCATCTAGGGATTCCAGAAAAGACTGGAAGAAATTTTCCATTATTGAAGAAATGGGCAGCCATTGGCGGTTTGAAGCGTAGTTAGATATCTGGGTTTTTGGCTCTATCAGTATCTGTATTTCGGTAGACATATAGGTGTTTGTCTTTCTTGGACCAAGTATGCTTATGTTCCGACAAGGAGACTGTTTCATAGCAGTCAACTTGACTCCAGAGTGAAGGTCCTTTGCTACGTGGCACTTATAAGGCCGATCATCGCATATGATTGACGGTATTGTGGTTCAATATGGCGCCTAGTTATATGGAAAAAAATCTAGTTTTGGAGAGACAATGTCTTGGGGAATGTCTCCGGTTGTTCCGAACTATTGAATCCACCTGTATAAAATATTATCACAACAAAGTCCTATACGATGGAGCTCAGTTGAATAGAATTTACAATTTCCTCATTTTTGTGCCTGATAGGAACGTTGCAAGGGCGATGACCAACCGCAATAGTCTGAGTTTGTAACTGCCAGTAGACCCCTTATATGTAGTTACTATATTCGTGATCAGTATCGATAGTAATGTAATGTCGATCTAGCCATGTCCGTCCGTTGGCAAAAATAAGGTCTTAAGACTTGAGCTAGAGAGCTGAGATTTGGAACATGCAAGTCCTATTCTTCGTAAATTATGTAGATAAAGTTGTTTTGAACAATTCCTTCCATTTAAAAAAAAAATTGTTTTTTCGATAAAATCTGTTAAGAAACGTACAAACAGATATGTATAAAAAAAAATTAACGATTCACCCATACTTAGATTTTTGCCACGCCCACTTTACGGGGAATAGGCACAGGGAATCCAATTGCTATTATTATATAGATGCCGTTCGAAAAACTTTGAGGGGTTTCATTTCTTCATTATTTTTGAACATTTATTTATTTTTATGTGATTTTATGATTGTCAAATTCCAGCGATTTTTACCATATATTAAGAGCAAACGTGGTATCTACGTCGCTGAGGTCAATCAAATGCATGTTGTCCCTATTGCGTGATCTAGGAGTTTTTATGTCTGCCTCTCTTTCGCAATTGTATAGGAACGTTGATTTGCCTTTTTGACGGGGCTCCTGGGATCTCTCATTTGTACATGTAAATTCCCAATGGATATAGGAAAAATGTGTTAAAAGTAAAATTGTCTGGCACTTCTCCAAACTCAAATTGTATCACTAGTTTCGGTATCAAGACACTCCTCAATGCCAGTTTATTTCACCCATTGGCTCTGGTTGTCCATGAATAGTCTGTTGTTGTCCACGAAATTTAGAAACAAATGTACTGCTAGTGACATGGACATTCCTATCCAACCTTAGCGATGAGATAGAGAGCGTCTTATACATGGTTGATATCAGAATCAAACAGTGATAGGTATGTGCTTATACTTTGATTGTTACCTTTTTTATATAGATTTCGGCAGATACCTATTTATGGATAACTTTCAAGTGTAGAATAAAACTCTATATGTTCAAATTAAAATCACTAAAATAAAAAAGTGGTCGACAAGGTCCACACGACTATTTTCCCAGTGGGATCAATATGATTTATGCGATTAGTGGCAAATTTTGAAATGTGGTTAACCATAAGATATGGTTAAGAATTATTTAATAATAAAAAATGCTCTTTAATATTGTTCATGGAAATTAAATGTTGTTAATAACAGCGAAGTGTGATATATATTAATGCAACCATTGTTATGAACACGGAGACCTGTAAATTTAAATGTATACGAAATAACGGAGCGTAATGTAATAATGATTTGCTCAATGACAAATCACAATAAATAGTACAAATAAAGTTAAATTATTTTAGTTATTTATTTACTAACAAAAAACGGCTAGACCGATTTCGCTGAAAACTTAATCAGTTCTCAGTTACGTAATTACGCTTCGAATAAACCGGTCCCGGTCCCATGTCAATAGCATCTTTGGTTCTCCAGATAATCGTGGCGAAAGATAATTCCGAACGCACATACGTACATACGCACATACACACACCCAGGCATCTCTATAAAAACGTTGGATTTGGATTCCGGTGACCTTGAAACGTGAAGATATGTCAAAATCCGCGATTCACAAAATCGGCCCCATTACAAGAACTTCCACTGGGAAGTTAACAAACAATCTGTCTGAAATATCGGGCAACCGACGAAATAAACTAGTGTTGTCGAGTTCTAGACAGAGTTAACATTAGTTGATAGCCAGCCTCCAGCCAATGAAATGAAATGAAATGAAATCTCACATTTAAGAAAAATAAAGTTCGTCCTCAAGCTCGTTTGTCGAACATGTATTTGGAGCCCCTCATTTTTATTTTACTCGCGCGAGTAAAGCGAATTCATGATAATTTTTTCGAGTTTCAAAGGATTTGGTAAAAGAGTCTACACATATAAGATAGAGTTTGCAATGTATGTGTGAGAGTAAGGCGGGTGGGGGATCATATTTGGTAGAAGAGTGTGCAATGCGCCCTGGCGACATCAGCGTAACAAAATTAGTTGACATTTACACTATCGTGGACTCTATACTTGACAAAATATCTCATCTTTGATCAACGAATTGTTGAAATTGAAATTCTCAATATTCAAGTTTTTTTTAAAAATTTTATTATTTATAAATTTTATAATTAATTTCAAAACGCTCTTGATGTGTTTGTGCTTCAAAAAGCTATTCTCTAACAAAAATTGTTCTTAACAAAACGACAACGACATAATAAAACTTTCCCAAATCAAAGCACTTCAGAACGCGACTACTTAGAGTACTTCCTGCAAATAAATGTTTCTTTCCCACTACATACGAGTATGTACTCGTATATACATAAATGAAATAAGGCTCCGCATGAGTAAAATTCGCTTGCACCGGCACCACTCTGTTCGTGCGAGTAAAATTCGCTTTCACCGGAACCGCAGTCTAAAGTGTTATCTTATTTGTTTCAGCTAAACGGATATCTGTTCAAAATAATGCATGTACTCGTATATTTTGATTAGCTGTCAATTTTTGTATTTGACAGATTTATAAACATACCTAACTGAAATCGGACAAGTTTGGACTTCACGGCACTAGATCGTCAACCGCAAACTTGATTAATAATCCAAAAAATGCAGACGAATAAAGGGATGACGTATGTAAATAAATAAATATTTTAGTGAACATTTTATGCTGCTGAATATTTGGTCATTTATGTAGTCAATACAAATAATTAAAATTTACTACCGAAATTCCGAGTCGGTGGTCGCAGCTATAAGAGCGTTAACGCCAATTTTCGGCAGTAATTCTCGTCCCATCCCAGTAGACAAGCAATTCATAAAATTTGAGTCAGAGTATTCGCTGCTTGATGTTGCCGTGCCAGTGAGACTACATTTTGCCCGAAGTTTCTAGAATATAGCTGCCGTAGAGGCGTCCGTCAAAATCACATTATGGCGAATTTTGCGTAAGGATCTTGGCCTACCCTCTAACAAGATTAAGCTGACTCGAGAATTGAAGCCATTAGATCATATGAAGCGACGTACGTTCTCGAATTGGGCTCTGGACATGATGGAAGAAAATGAAAAATTTCATCGCAAAATCATCTTCAGCGATGAAGCGTATTTTTGGTTTAACGGCTTCGTCAAGAAGCAAAATATGCGTTACTGGACGTCGATGAAAATGACCGTCACGTTACGGTAAATGGTATTCGCTGTTGGAACGTTATTTCTTTGAGCAATTGTATGAATTGGACTTCAGTGATATCTGGTTCCAACAAGACGGTGCCACAAGCCACACAGCGGGTGCAACAATCGAGTTATTGAAGTCTCAGTTCGGTGAACGTATGTTATCTCGAGAAACGTACCCGTCTATTGGCCGCCGAGATCATGTGATTTAACGCCTCTAGACTTTTTCAGAGCCAATATTATCGGTCGAAATGTGAGGCCGAGTAATTGAAAATTGGGTTCAACGTATCGAAAGCTGCATACTTTCCCGTGGTAGACATACGAACGAAGTCGAATTCCATTCATAAATGTTTTGATAGTAATTCAAGCCAATCAAATGTTTTTGAGATATCTCAAGTAGTTTGCATTTTATTTAAAAAAAAGAAGTTGTCAAGTCCTTAATGAAATACCCGTTATATATGTAATTGAAAGGAAAACCTAAAAATTGCAATAATTGTTGTGGAGAAGTTTCTCTGCAGTTTTAGCCACTAAGTAGATTTAAAAATTAAAACATCCTCCTACTCTTGCTTTCACCAGTGCAGAAGTGTAACACACTTTTAACATCCTAATCCCAAGGAAATGTTAAAAAGATTTGATTGACCGATTAGGTACAACGTAGCAAGAGAAATTACAAGCTACTACGGTTTACGTGCGAGGAAAACTGTCAACGTCTTAGAATGGATGAGAAAATGATTAACGAATGGTAAACACATATCTTTATTCGATCTGCCATTAGGTTAAAGATTGGATCGATGCCAGAAATCAATTAAAGGGGTTTCAGTAAATTGAATGAAAATGAAGTTAAACACCGCAGTTTAATTTAATCCATCATTACCGGCGGTGGTGTTGTGACAAATTGTGGAACTGTGTCTACTTTTGTAAACTGTGATTTTTGGGTTGATAAAGTTGTGCTAAAAAACTCAATGGTTATCGCATTAAACGGAAGAGCAAGTAAGAGCAAATGTTTGCTAATAATTAATTATTATTTCAAATAGAAACGGTATTTTTAAAAATTTAAATGCTAGAAAGTAAAATCTGTCTCCTATGTACCTTTGTAGTTTGTTTTTCAAATCACTGCCGGAAAAAAACTCGGAGTGTGCTGGCTATATGAAAATATCTGATAAGGTGTGAATAGTTTTTTGACTACTAACGGACAAGGTAGCAAATGAGTGGACTGCAAGAACCTAATAATCAACTCGTATGTCAATGTGAAGAGCGTTCTTAATCTTTCGATTTAAACGAAGTGTGGCATAGATATTTATAAGGTGGAATTGTTCGCGTATACTTTAAAATTGTACTAATTCGTACAGTTTTCCACTAAAAAAGTATATTGAATGGGCGTTAACGGCCTGTACTGTGCTTAAGACCTTCTCCATCATTTGTGTGTGCTACGTTATTTTTCATCATTTCCAGACAATTTTTAAATTCATATGAGCCTAGCGACACATTTAACATCTTGAAACTCCAACACAATTGTGCCTACAAGTCCGTACGTTGACATGACTGCAGATCACCGGTGTCGTTAAATGACGATCAAACAATAATCAATAACAGGAGCATGCACATGTCGAAATCGTAAAAACTCCTGGATCATACACAAATGCAATAACACCAGCATTTGAGAGGCCTGCTAATGTTTATTGAGGTGAGACCATGCAACCTTACAGGCAGACGAGTATGGATGCAGTCAAGTTTTTTTAATTAAAAAATATATCCTAACCCCAGAGCACTCAGATTCGATAACAGTCCATTGGTTTAGAGGTTGGAGAAAACAAAATGTCATTGGTTTCTCTCCATTAAAGGGTGGCGTATGTTTTTGTCCCCCGACGAGGATCGAACTTGCACTGCACGGGTCACAAGCCAACACACTAAACTATACACCGTCGCCAACCCCAAAGTGGGGGGTTCTCGTTATTTCAATTCTGGTAATAACTTTGCCGTCAATGAAGAAGAATAAGACTTTGCAGGAGCCTGTCATACGGTTATAGTAAACAGCACTTTATTCCCAAGACAGCGATCGAAATAACATCTGGAATATAATAAGAAGGCATTTATGGGTTTAAGACCGGAAAGTGGGCTCTAGGAAAAAGACAAGGAAATGTAGCCACCGAAGCACAGGGAATTGCATATGTATTTAAGATACATTTCCAGCAGTTATTCAATTGGCATCATGTAGAATGAGTGTATTCAACCAGTATTAGTGAGGTAGCTATGATGCTAAATAGTTAAAGAGCAACAATGCCACCTTCTCCGATGGCTTACCAGTACACGTGTGGTTTCCGCCCCAGCAGGTGTTGTATATACCAAATCTTCACACTGAAGAAACTTCTTGAAAAGGCAAATTGAATTTCAAGACCCACCATCTTCATTGTCAGCATCTCTACATTGCGATGTCCGAATTGGAGTTGTCAACACGGATGACACTACCTTCAACATATCCGTCCAACTAATAGGGTACGCGGACAACATCGACATCGTCGTGTCCTGGTAGAGACTTTGGTTGGCCTTGAAGTCAACGGGTACACTTAAATCAACAAAGTCTACATTCGATAGTACCTAAATTGTTTTTTTAATTCTCCATACAAGCAATTTTTTTAAGTTAAATTGTGGCACTACCCACATATGTATAAAACTTTCTCGCAAAGTAATAAACCGATTGTGTGAATATGGACTCAATCGGCCCATTCGTATAGAACTTGTGTTTAAGCGCCACCTAACAGGACCACGTATAACTATACACCATTCTCACAACATAGCTTTGATGATGCCTCACGCACCAAGGATTATAATATGTAGTAGGGTTAGGTTAGGTTATATCTAGTGGTAGTCGGCAGAAGCCGACACACTTAGAACAATAAAAGGTCCATTTGTGTTGCCACACGGATCTATCTTCTTCCTACTAGTTGAACGTTGAATATGTAGTTTAAGAAATAAAATTTGTTTTTTTCTTGGTAATATTGAAGTGTAAGATTTTGTGAAATGTCATTGTATTATTGTTTGCCGAATGTCATTTCATGGCGAGCTGTCACCTTTGAGCGTTGTTTTTTTTTAATTTTGGTGTTTAGCACAAACTATTATCAAACAACTATTGTACTAAAAACAATCCTAGCGTCAACACAAACACATTGTGAAAGTTTAAGATGAGTCGGACTGCTTGTTTGTCAGCTATGTGGACTCAATCGCAAAGGAAATTGATTTTTATAAACACAATACAGATAGACAGATAAGAGATAGATTTAGGTGCGTAAAAGGATATATTACGCGTTTCGATATTTTCTAAATTTAAAAAGTTCAAGTGCTAGGGTTGACAGTAGGGTCAAACAATATGATTGTAAACAAAATGGTTGATTGAACAACAACAACTTGAGTTTGCTATCACGTGAAGTGGGGGGCTTGGTACCCAGCGCTGTTTCAACATCCGTTTTTTTGTGGTGCTGGGTCATAACCTATATTCGCAAAACATTTTCCCCGACTGGGGCACGAACCTAGACAAGCGTCTTCTCAAGCAAGCATACTACGTACTCCGACATAGAAATCACAAGTTCAGCTCTGCCTGAATGTGGTTTGATTGTTTATCGAATCACAATCCCGTAGAATATATAAATAATTGTTTTATTTGACCAATGAAAAACACAGATAGTCAAAACTCTTAAAGATTTTTTTTTTTTTTTTTTATATAATTTGCTTACGCTAAAGGGATTTTTTTTTTCTGTTACAGTACCCTTATAATGCTAAGAACACAGTGTAAGCTACTTGGTATTAGAAAGAATAGAGAGATAGGAAAGAAGTGTTTGGGTGCAGTTGTAGGGTTTTTCTCCACGGGTGGTGTCTAAGTTACTTAGGGAGATTACGATTCCATGTATTCGGTATAAAGTAATGGACTTGGCCGGGATTCGAACGCACGACCTTCCATTCCGCAAGCGAATACACTACTACTGCACCATTGCCACCACCAAAGATAATAAACTCATGACTTAAAGAAATGTTTAAATTCAAATCGCAGAATGAAAATTGAAAGAAGGCAAACACAATAAACTAATTAAACTAACTAATAATTAAATATCGTACACATCCTTTTTCCCGCTGTAAACCTCATAAATCATTATCAATTACAACAAAACATACACCCATGTGCAATGCCATCGAGTAGCCAGCAATTGACACGGATTCACAGCAGCAAACGACGCACTCCCAAAAGGTGATCTGCGAAGAAAAATCGCTTCCTTATATTTTTCCAGTTTTTGACCGGCGACATTGCCAACCCGTTTCACAACCAGTCCGATGTCGTCGCGAAGCAGACAACATTTGTGCGTACAGAACCCGCCCGGTATCATTCATTTGCACTTGACATTAGAAATCGAAATTGAAAACGAGATTTTTTTTCTCCGAATCCCAGAACCAGAAGTCAGTGGTACTTCAAAGTAGAGCACATGCTTCTGTGCGTAAAGATGCGGGGTGTGCAAATAAATACAGGGATGCACAAAATGGGGTAACCCTATTCTAATTAATAAATGCTAGTTTTGCCAAAAAGTGGGTCGGTTCTTGTGTTTTCCATTTGATGCGTTTGGTGATGGAATTTTCTTGAACAGAAGACATTAATTCGCAACAAGTTCAGTCACGTTTGCATTGAAGAAACCGCTTACAGGAAAACAAGAATAGGAGGACTATTGAGGAAAACAACACAAAGAAGAAAACGATATCGCTTGGTTTTGTCTTTGAATCGCGTTGAAGTCGTTGAACTCTTTCAGACGAGGCTATATAAATACTCGTAAATATCAGTAATTAAACATTAAAAAGTGAGTATTTACGGTACGTACGGAAAGCGAAATTGGGTTGCTGAATGCGATTAAATGAACCATGCCGATGTCACACCTAGTATTGGTGATTTTTTTGTGTCAACGAAGCGACTGCATGTGTTTATTGTATTTATGAGGGAAAGTAAAGGAAATTCTCGGATCGTGTAAGATAAGGTATGTATATTTAGTCCTCATCAAGATTTACAAATCGAACCTCTCGAACAACTTGCCTCAAATTTAATTCTTGGCGCATGCCAAAGCGCAATGTCAATTCAGTCGAAATCTGTCAGCTCTTATTTCTATTTTCAGCCAATTGAATGTAATTCAACTAAAAAGCCGATGGAAATTTAATATGATAATGGGTTATTTAAAAAATAGGTTAGATTGAAGGCTGTTACTTCCACTGACAGTTGGGAAAATAAGAGGCAATCATATTTCATGTTCCACTTGAAGCAGAATAGGTAGGTAATGTCTAATGTATATTCATCAACACTGACAGATCGAAAGTAATATGTTGCCACCCGAACAACTTGCAACAAGTTTACATTCTGTTATTTCATGAAAGAACTGTCAACTTCTTACTTCTGTTTACACTTGTTCAACACCACAACGAATTAAATGCAAATCAATGAAGCAGCCGATGGATATGCACACACACCATAATTGACATAATTTGTATTGCACAAGTGGAGTCAATTCCGAGTAACTCTAATCCACATCATCTCCTTTGACGTATGCAAATTAAAGAGTTTGCTGCATCGTTTGTCTTCGTAGTTTTCCCTCAATTATTTTCAAAAAAATATGTCACAGCAAAAGACAATTATGTTCGACTAATAAAAATGTGTTGATGCCTTTGGCGACATCACATTGTTACAAAATGCTACAATTATCCATAACTTGTTTCCTATTTACCTGACTACAAGTATTACTCAGTATCATTACAGGACAGTATAGCAATGGACATGCGGTGTTAGTATGTTGGACATTTTTGGCGCAAATATTTTCAATACGCAAAGTATACCTTTAACGCAAATATAGCTGCGAGAAACTACGCATCTCATCATCATCAGGTAGTTGGTTTGGTTGGCTGAGTTTGATCAAAAGTTGTCGGAAGAAATTATTTCGATACGTTTATTACTGTGACATGAAAGTTAAATTAGAATTCCATGCAAATGAGACATAGATAGTTGGAGCGAATTTAGAATATTGTGGGTTCCCTGCTAAAGCTGAACTGTAATGCGAATATGCGATGTAGTGCGCAACTTTCTCATTTTGATTGTAGCGTCTGCGTTTGCAAGATTTTATGCAATAGTTTTTTTCGATTCCTTTATTTGTTAATTTACATATGCATATGTATTCTGTTTAAGTAAAATATGATAAAAAGTGTGAGTGCGTAGAGAGATTTAGCAACTACTCTAAAACGGTCACAGCCAATGGCCTGCATTTTATTTTTAAATTTTGTAAAGTGCGTACCATTGTATGAGCGCAGTGGTTAGTGTGTTGGATGTTGTCTTTGACAAGGAGATTCCAGAGTGAAGGTCATATTCTATGTGGCTTTTAACGGCCAACCACAACTTATGGTCAATAAATTGTGGTTAAATATAGCGGTAGTTATATTGAAAAGATACGGATTTTGCAGAGACGATTGTCTTTCTTGTTTAATCATTCATTGTCTTTGTGTGAGTTTCCAGGAGTGTGGCAAACATTTTTTCAATTCCTTTGCATGAGATACAACGAATAAAATCAAATTTAAAAGTGTAGACCAATAGCAAGGCTATCAGTTTCTGCGAAAATGTTGAGGCAATAGCATTTGAATCATTAGATTTGTATGCTTAGTCCTTTATTGTTGCCAATCAATATGGTTTTTTCGAGGTTCGTTCCAAGGTGCCATCGCCGGCGCAGGTTCATAAGGCCACAGGTCAAAAGTTCCTAAATCAATTGTGACCTTATAACCGACCAAGGTGAGCCATAAATCCACATTATTTCGAGCCATATCTCGACAATCTTATAAAAAGGAGGAGGGGAGGTTAGATTGTATCTAACAGGAATAGATCAAAAAATATATATTGTATTGCGAGTTGTTAAATACGATAAATAAACCGCAAAAATGAAATACACCGTCCGTTATATGAGTCGAAGGGATGTCCACGGTTTTTTTCAGCGTCCGCGAAGCGACCTACTCTTAACTTGACATACATTACAAGAAGTTGCAGCGAATAGCGAAAATGACATACTGAAGTTTTAAATTGTTGTCTCCAGCGAAGAAAACAACATACCAACACAGGGTAAAGACAGTACAATCCGGACAGGGCTAGTATGCGAACAATATGTCGTTTATTGGAAAGAAATAAGCGCATTTCATTGGAATAGTCTCAAACAGCTATAAAATAACAATTTATGTATTGCACAAACAAATGCAAAGTTTCAAGTAAATTAACGGTCTGCTGTAAGATTTACGGGCATGTTATTATCTGAGGTCTTAGAGAACGCTGGTCGAGGCTGTTTATGTCCAGATACTGAAAAATAAGGTTCAGTATCCGGACAACTCTTTATATAGATACTCTATTCGAAGGGTATATTAATTTTGACGCGAAGTTTGTGACGTACCTTAATATTGCGAACTAAAACCCATAAAAGCTACTATATTTATAATCAGCATCGATATAGTAATGTCGATCTAGCCATGTCCGTCCGTCCGTCTGTCGGCAAAATTAAGCCTTTAAACTGAACCTAGAGAGCTGAAATTTTAACCATATACTCTCTAGGGGCCCGAAATCAAAAAAACTAAAAAAAAAACAATTTTATCGAAAAATCTAATTTTTAGCTAGAAAGCTGAAATTATTTATATATGATCTCTAGGTGCCCTTTATACTTATGTTTAAATATTTTTTACATCCGCCTAAAACAATTTTATTGAAAAAAAAAAGTTTGAACTAGGGAGCGTTATTTTTACAAAAGCTTCGTTTTTTTCGATTAAATTCTTTAAATGTTATATAACAAAATATGTAGAGCGTTCTTAACAATTCAACCATACTAAGACTTTTGTCACGCCCACTTATGAGAGATAGGAATAAGAATAGTTTATCCAACAGTTCGCCCAAGCGGACGGTAACCCGTCCCTATGTTTTTTGTATGTAACTAACGTACAAAGTGTTTTTAAATAAAGATTTTTGTATAAGAGCTTAGCGAGGGCTAAAAAGGATATCAAACGAAGCTTAGCATAAGGAAAGGCCGCTTCAAGATCTTTGAATTTGAAATCATTTTAAAATATTTTCGTTAACAATAAATGTACCTGCTCTTCATTCGCCCGTTTAGGGACGGGATAAGAATACCACTGTAGCGCCCCCCAAAAAACAGCGCTTGTCGTAAAAGGCGACTTAGGTGGAGAAATTACATCTAGGCAATTTTACCAATTAATGTGAGCCCAGCGACACGTTAAACATCTTACAACTGTCCCGCAAGTGGGCATGCAAATCCGTGACACGACTAATTGAGGTTACCCTAGTCGTTAAGGGTCGATCAAGCAAAAAATAATAATAGGACCATGGACCAGTGATGAAGTGAATCGAATTCGGGAGGCCTGCCTTCGTTGAGGTCGAAACGACGAACCCCACAAGCGGACCAGTAGGGATGCAGTAAAGTGAGAGGGTTATGATCTCTTTAATCTTGATCAATTCATTAAGGAAGCAGAAGAAGAATAATACATGCTCTTTATCGAGTCTTTGTATAGAAAAGGCCCTCCACTGATAGGGCTCGCTTAGGATTGATTAGGATGCACCTCAGTCCCATATAAGTTCAATCAATGAGATCCGTTCTAACTTTTTACACATAGAGGATCATTCGTCCGGATTGCGATTGCTTCTTAATTTTCCGATTTGATCGAAATAAAGGACATCGATGCCTATCTATCTGCAGTTCTTATATGCACCGGATTGGGTGCGCTGCGAGCTTTAAATGAGGCTTTTGTTCTGGTCGATGACACATAGCCTTGATTTTTTATCTGGTTCACTTTTTGACCTCTTATTCTAACCAAAAATTGTTAGAAGTTTAAACAGATTTTCCGTCCTAGAAAGAGGATCTGGTCTTTAGACTTCTCATCTACAGAGAAGTTGTCCTCAGCTCTTCTATCAAACAACCCTCAGGATTAGGCAACCTTCCATTCACACATCAGATTTTTGTCTGGCTTTCCTTCTAACGAAGAATTTGGTGCAAGATCATCGGCTACTGGCGTAAAATTTGGCCTATCTTTACCAGCAAAATTTGTTTATTAGTCATTGCAATGGGCTGGGTTATCTCCATATTAATAGTCTAATGTACAATGTACATACATGCAAGATTGCTTATTTTGGGGTTTTGATCCTTTTGTAGTTGGACTTTTGTTTGAGCTCTGACCGCGGCTTAATTTCTTAAGTTTCCAAAGCGATTTTCAAGCACTAGTATTTTTCTTTGGCCCGAGTATGGGTTATCCTTTTTAGTCGATTAATCTTTTGGCAAATTGCCCATGGATCATAGTCTTTTTGAGGATATGTAGTTAACAGCTAGAACTGCCGTCGCTGCAAGAATTTGTGCATAATTCATCAGCCCTTTGTTCTTTTCCAATTCTAGATTGATTCCATATTTAACCATGGCGATAGCAATAGTCTCGGAGCACCATCTTTGTCAATTTCGGACATCGGTTGTTTAGTTATAGTCGTAGATGGGAGGGTTGTTTTCTATGTGTCGTTCTAAATTTTGGATTCATTGGGGCATAGTCAGAAGAAGAATCTCTAATCCGGTCCTGAGTTACTCAAATTGGCATGAAGATAGAGGAGACAACCCATACATCTCTGGTTTAGTTTTCCTTATTCTTGATCTTATTTAAGAAAAAAAAAAATATTATTAAAAATTAATTCTATTTTCTATCAACAAAAGTTCCTAAGTAATTTTATAAAAGTAGAAAATGTTTTATCTCATCCAGAAAAAGGGGTACAGTTTTACAATAGTAAGGTTTGTGTCCAGATATTGAAATAAAAGTGTACTACTTTACTTACCGGGCTCCAGACCCGTTAAGGGTATCTGTTTCAGCCTTTCATCCTCTGCGACCCCCATGATAATATAGAAATAAAAGTGTCAGGACACTAAAATCGACTGCCCGGATACTACGCACTTTTCTTAAAAAACATAATTTCACACACAGTTATTTTATTGTTTCTTGTTTTATGTTATATTATCAAAAACTGTCTACAGTTTCAGAAACACTATAACAATTTCGTTTGAAGAAAATAAACTTGGGTTAAAGTCAAGAAATCTGTTAACTGTCCTAGTATCCGGACCTTTACCTTACAACATTTTTAAATTCAATGTTCCAAAGCTTATAATTATTATATAAACAGCTATCTAGTATCAATTTTTGCATAATTAGAATCGGCATACATTGCACTTAAGGAATTAAGAAAAAAATTATATACTGTATTCTCACGTTTTAGCCAAACACCCTTAAAATTTAGGAAATGTCAGACCAATTAATACATATCACACAAATTTCTTCACTGTCTGTTTTTACATTGGATGCTGACAAGTTTTGTATTACTCTGAAGAATAAGGTTAATTAATGTTTTTAATCGAATATTTTGAAGATGAAATTTTAGGTAAGTAAGCTTTTAATCAAGAATTCATTTTGCGATGTGATACAAATGTTTTTTTTAACTTTATTTATTTTAGCTTTGTTGTTTACTATAAAAGATTCAATCACTTCAAATTTGTAGTTTTCGTTTTTGATTGTGAATTTTATTCTTATTTTTTAAACAAAACAAACCAAACTGGGTTACGTAAAATTTTCGGTTGGTTGTGACGGATGTTTTTGACGTTTCTCGATTGCCTTTCATTGCAGGCAGAATTTCTCGGAGCAGGGAAATAAGTCCACGAAAACCAAGTCCACTGAGGGACTTAGTTCCTACATAGTGAGAAATAAAACCACTTTCGCAAAGTGGACTTAGTTCTCATGTAAATTGGGAAATAAATTTCGAAAACTCTGAGTGGTTTTAGTTCCCTTTTAAATTTTAATGTGAAGTAAATTCTCACTGTCGACTAAGAACAAAATAAAATTAAAGAGTCAAGTAGGTACTTTGCAATTTTTATTAACAAAAGAGAAATTAACTTTTAACTGAGACAGAGTAACACAGGTACCGTGACCTTGCACCTACTCCAAACCAAACAGTGACCCCTAGCAGGGGGGTTGCAGGGGGGCAACATGCCCCCCATATGTATTTCACTGCTTATGGGATTAGTTACGAAATCGCAAGTAGATTCCATAAACATTGTAATGCATATGGGTGGGCATGCTGCCCCCTGCAACCCCCCTGCTTGGGGTCACTCTTTGATTTGGAGTAGGTGCGAGGTCTCACTTAGAAAACTTGATGATACCTTCACTGAGACGAAAGCGGAAACTCTTAGTTATCTGCTGGAGTCTCACTTTCCGGGTAACCAGATTACAATTGGTTCACAACCAGCCCCGATTACCGAGACTATGAGTGAGCCAAGACAAACAACTCGGCGTAGCTGGTATATTGCGAAGGCCGTGGTGACAGACGAGGCCATTAAATATGCTTTTGCGTCTTTTGACGGCTTCAAGTCACCTGGTACGGACGGAATATACCCAGTCATGCTGCAGCAATGTACAAACCAGTTGCTACCGACTATGAAGAAAATCTTCATCGCTGTCCTAGCACTGGCATACATTCCAACACCCTGGCGTACAGTTAGAGTGGCATTTATACCAAAAATTGGCAGAAGTGACTACTCGCTCGCCAAGAGCTTCAGACCAATCAGTCTGACTTCCTTCTTGCTGAAAAGCTTGGAAAGGCTGGTCGAGCTTCACGTGCGCAAAAGTGCTTTGCGATTGCACCCACTATCTCAGATGCAACATGCCTATCAACGCGGAAAATCCTGCGAGACTGCGCTCCAAAATCTAGTTGGTAGAATTGAGGGCCCGCTTGACAGAAAAGAATACGCGATGGGCATTTTCATCGATATTGAGGGTGCTTTTGACAATGCGACTTTTGATAGCATGTGCAGCTCCGCCAGACAACACGGAGTAGACGAACCATTGATGTTGTGGATTAAAGCAATGCTAATGAATAGAACGTTGGTTGCGGATGCGGATTGTGGCCGCTATGTTATGGCGGGGGTAAACAGAGGCTGCCCGCAAGGCGGCGTCCTGTCTCCACTGCTGTGGTGTATGCTGGTCGACTCTCTGTTGAACGCACTCAACATTTCTAATATTTACGCTCAGGCGTACGCGGATGATGTTGCCGTGCTTTCTGTTGGATCATGCCTAGCGACTGTATGCGCCAAGGCGCAGGCGGCCCTTGACGTGATCGACGAATGCTGCACTAGGAATGGGCTCTCGGTCAATCCTCTTAAAACTGAGGATGTTTTCTTTACGAGAAGGAGGAAGCTGGTCGGGTTGACTCAGCCAGTGCTAAAAGGCGTCGCAATCCAACTCTCCAATGAAGCAAAGTATCTGGGAGTCATCCTGGAAAGCAAACTTCTTTGGTCCAAACATGTTGAGCTGAAGACTGCCAAGGCGCTGTCTGTTTTCTGGCAGTGCAAAGGCATTTTCGGCAAGACATGGGGCTTATCACCGAAAAGAGTCCTATGGATTTATACGGCTATGATAAGACCATTTATAGCATACGCATCGGTTGTTTGGTGGAATAAGCTTTCACGTAAATACGTCACTGCTGCTTTTGCCAAACTCCAAAGGCAGGAATGTCTCGGCTGCACGGGGGCCTTCCCCAGCACGCCTGGCTCCGGCCTAGATGCACTATTGAACCTTCCGCCCCTTGATGTTTATATCATGGGCTGTACAATCAAGGCTATCTCACGTCTTAGAAGAGGTGGCTTTTGGTATAACTCGCACTGGAGTTTTGATGAACTTGCGCAACGGTTGTCCTTCGACTCCTGTCTTATGGATATGCCGTCTGATGCGATGACACCGGAACTTCGGCTAAAGCGCAACTACGAGGTCGACTTTCCTCGCGTTCAGGACTGGCTCTGGCCGGACTGTGAACCTGGAAGGGAATGCAGTCGAATCTTCACGGATTGCTCCAAAACCGATCAAGGATCTGGTGCTGGTGTCTTCGTGGAGAGCGATAACGTTAGACTTTTCTTTCCGTTAGGCAAATATGCGTCAGTCTTCCAAACAGAGACTTATGCTATCCTAATGGCCATGGACTATGTTACGAGGAACAGGTGGAGGGAGCGAAGTTTCTGCGTCTGTAGCGACAGTCAGGCTGCGCTTAAGGCCTTACTCAAACCCTTAACTACCTCCAAAATAGTACGTGAATGCAAGATATCTCTGAATTCGGTCGGAAGGCTGAATTCACTTAAACTTGTCTGGGTCCCGGGTCATAACGGGATCACGGGAAATGAAATCTCCGATGAACTTACTAGACAAGGCTCAGAGGGGGACTTCTCAGGAACTGAACCAGCGATCTATCTGCCTGCGTCCTCGGCCAGGGCTTCTATTGACGGTTGGGTTTCCTATGAACACAATCGCAGTTGGCATGACTCTCCAGGGTGCAGACAGACTAAGCAAATGCTCCCCGACGTCTGTGGGAAATCCGCGGCATTCTTGTTGTCTCTCAACAGAAAAGACTGCAGACAGACTACTGGCGTTCTTACGGGACACTACGCTTTTGCCAAACACCTTAAGGTGCTAGGCCTAAGCGACACCACCAACTGCGAAGCCTGTGGAGAAAGCGACGACACTGCGGAACATTTCGTCTGTGATTGTCCTGCTTTTGCTCGTATCAGGTGGCAGGTATTTGGTGCGGATATGGTGAGTGCTGTAAACCTAAGCTCCTTATCATTGAAGCGCCTTCTCGTTTTTCTTAGAAAAACGAGTAAATTCCCACAGTAAAATGTGGTGTGTCTGCCTGGTAGTACAATGGACCAGTATTGAGTCTGAGTGCTCCAGTGCAGAAAGTCTCACACAAGGTGCGAGGTACGGTTTTGAAATTTTTTGTTTTTATGTCACTTATGACTTTGCTTAAAGAGTGTGATAACTAACTGCACTTTACAGTTTTTTGTCTAATTCTAAATGTTGGATGTTAGTTCCCTCTTCTTATTTTTGAATGTGTACTAAGTTTCCATAAAAAAATGGACTTCACGAAAGTGGTTTTATTTCCCACTATGTGGGAACTAAGTCCCTCAGTGGACTTAGTTCCCGTGGACTTATTTCCCTGCACCGAATTTCTCGCCTAAGCTCACTTACACTATTGTCACAAATCGCATTTAATGCTTAGCCATTTTAACCAATCAGCGGTCGAGCCTAAGTAAGGCTGTGGTATACTGAATGCCCTCTTTGTTTATACTCTTTGTTGTTTTACATAAAACGTTTGACAACAGCTGCTTAAGTTGTCAGAAGCAATTGTGGGTACTTTTTGTGTTGACGATGCTTCTGGTAGCTTATCATTCGGTTTTGACACTAGCTTAAGCTGACTTAAGTTCATTATGATTGGCCCTTTGAACCGACAAGGTGTACGCACATTTAGTGTTACTCCCATTAGAAATCTTGTTTGCTTAGATTTGAAGCAATAATCGTTTCCGCAGTTTTTTTTTTAATTTTTCAATGAAAACCGTTGTTTATTGTTTTAATGTGGAATATGAGAATTACCGGTGCAGGGACGGGGTAAGAATATCACTACATCGTCTAAGGGCGCAAATCACATATAGGCAATTTTATCATTCACGTGAGCCAAACGAAACACTGTCTTTGAACATCTTGAAACTGTAGCGCAAGTGTGCGTGCAAATCCGTAGGCTAACACGACTGGAGATCACCAGTGTCGTAAAAGGGCGATCAAACAATAATCAATCACCAGATCATGTACCTGTCAAAAGCTTACAAAAAGAGGAAGTCCTGCTAACTCCTGCACCCCACAAAAGTATTAACATCAGCATTTGGTTGGCCTCAATAAATAAGTGGCCCGAAACTGGGAGACATTTTTCATTTTCATTTATTTATTTATCTTGTAATGCCTATACACTTTAAGATATAATATCTTATTAACTAGTGATAAGCTATATTCTGCAAAAAAAAAAAAGAAGCTACTACAAAGGTAGACGAGTAATTCAATAATACTAAGTAACTATAATTATACAGAATCAAAATTAAAACTACTAGACACCTAGTACAATAAGAAAAAAAGGAAAAAAAAAAGATTAATTTGAAATTGAGAGATATTTTCTTAATTCATTTTTGAACCTTCTTGTGTTATTAATTCTTCTAATAGGACACGGTAGGGAGTTCCATAGACGAATGGAGTTAATGAAAAATTGACGCTCAGTGGTAAGGGAAGAATAACGCAGAGGAATCAACTGACTTGACCTGTCTGAGGAAGACATAACTAATTTCTCATGCAGACAGGGAGGTTGTCGTGTTATTAGAATGTTTGAAAGAAGGGTTAGTGTGCGGAACTGAATAAGGCTGTTGAACGTCATGTTTAAAAGTCGCGTAGAGAAGTGTGATATTCTATCGTACCTTCTTAGTCCAAAGACATACCGAACGGTGTTGTTGAAGGCGACCTGCAGTTTTCTTTTACTTACGAAGCTGCACTTAGCAAACACTTCGCACCCGTATATTAATGTCGGTATGACCAACCGTTTGGCCAGCATGAGACGTATTTTTAAAGGGGTGTAAGCTTTAGTTGCCCATAAAGTTCGAAGAACAGCGTAGGTCTTACCGGTAGCAACATTTATGTGGTGATCCCAGGTCAATTTACGATTAAAGACCATGCCAAGATTTTTGGCCGTTTCAACATATCCAATAGGAGAATTATCTAAAATTATGGAGGAAAAATACGATAAGTCCAATGAATTTCTTGAGATGACCAGGCACTTTGATTTCGCAGGATTTAACAGGAGACCATTCGTTTCAGACTAGCGCGCAATGTTTTCAAGATCCTCGTTAATACAGACAGCACCGTGTTCAATAAGACCGAGGTCAGAACTCAAGTACAACTGCACATCATCAGCATACATCTGAACCTTACTGTGGTTGGTGATTGATGGAAGATCGTTGACGTGCAGCGAAAATAATAGTGGACCCAAAATGGAGCCCTGTGGGACACCATTTAGGGTCGAAATGACTTCCGATTAAACATCACCAATTTGAACTATTTGCTTTCTTCCAGAAAGGTAAAAAGCAAGTAGTTTAACTGCACCTTCTGAAAAATAAAATAGCTGACGGAGCTTATCACATATAAGGGGCTGCAATATGAGCTTCAAAAATTTGGGATTTATATCGTCGGCTGCAGAGGACTTAATAGAGAGCAGACTTTCAACGACTTCAGCACAATTGACATTTCGAAAACCGAATAAAGGTACTATGGGTTCAGATTGAATTGATAAAACCCTGTGTGAATAACTCAGCACATTATAAGCAGAAGATGCGAATTGCCGATTGAGGACATTGCAATCGACATTTTCTAAGCGGTTGAACTTTGGCTTGGCGATGCCATTGCTACGAAGAATACTCCATAGTTTACGGCAACCGAGAGAGGGATTGAGTTGTTTCGAATATGCTTCAGACTTTGACTTCCTAATTTCCATTACAACCTGGTAGCGAAGAGATCGGTACATTTGTCGCAACTCATCAAGGCCGGGAAGCGGTTATATGCCTGATCGCGTAAATAAATGAGTCGACGAATACGTGCAGTAAACCATGGCTGTTCTTTAGACTGAACAATTTTGGTTTTCAAGGGAACATGATGATTAAAAAGTCGTTTAATGTTTAGAAATTCGACTTGTTCATCTGGCGATGTTAAGTAATAGACATAGTCCCAGCTTATACATCTAACATGTTCTTCTAGTAAAGAGTAGTTAATATTACGAAAATTTCTATACTGAAATGTATTTACAATTGTTACAGTAAAGTCATAGGTTAAGTAAATCAGATCATGCTTCGAGAAGGCAGGAGCCGATAACTGATCGTAAAAACAAACTTTTTTAGAATCACTTACCCAGAACACATCTAAAAGGGAGGGTAATGAACCACCGAAATGCGTTGGTGAGGTGACATTAACAGGCCGCAAATTAAATACACTCATACTCTCAATGAGACTCCAACAGGAGATTGCAGTTAAAGTCTCCACAAACAATAATATTAGAACATGTGCAGGCAATTTCTTCCATCAGTGTTAGGAAGGGACGAATGTCCACGCTCCTATTAGCCCGATAAACTGTACCTAACAAAAGTTTACCTTCATCACCGACTAACTCGATAAACACATATTCAATGCTACTGAAAAACTTCGATTGAACCTTAGGATTGCACTTAATATGTTCCTTTACAAAAATTGCAACACCACCCCCGACACGACCTATCCGATCCGTACGAAAAACTCTGTATCCCTTAGGAGAACACATTACATCATTGATATAAACGGCCAACCAAGATTCAGAAACACAAATGACATCTACATTAGATCCTTCAAACAGGTCCCTAAACTCATAAATCTTCGGATACAAGCTTTGAGCGTTAATATGGCAAATATTGAGTCCATCGCTTTGTTTACCAAAAACCCTTACCATTGAACGCGTGTTATTCATGTTTGCAGGAGCAAGAGTGGAAAAACACAAAAAGTTTAAAGCAGAAGTATCAATTTAAATTTAAGTATAAGAAAATAAGAAAATACAAAAGTAATATAAATACAATTAAATAACATTATTGATGTTCTCCGCTGCTGGCAATTCCTTTACTGGGCTCATCCATTGATCGGTTGACAGCTGCCTCCAGCGTTTGAAAAGAATCGATGAGGTCAAACCAGCGAACTTCACAAGCGGGTCAGTAGGCAAGCAATAAAGTGGGAGGGTTATGAATGATCATTTTGGTCCTTATCATAACCTTAAGAGTTAAAAATAGTTGTGAACTTACGACCAACCTAAGTCATAACTCCAGAGTCGACGTATGACATGTTTCATTTTACTACGTTCGCAACTGACAACGTTTATTGATCGCACAGCTAGACTACATATAAGTATGTATTTAGCTTGCTCCTATATCGTGCTTGTTTGCTGTCGTAACGTGCGGGTAAAAGTAGAGCGACCTTTATTCTTACGTATGTACCTATGTCTTTAACGTTTCTTTAGCGAATGCGTTTCTTTACTTTTGTGTAATTTTTTGCATTTCCCTGAAGAATCTTTTCTCCAATGTTTTTAGATTTGGCAAACGTTAACGAATGAACCCAATTAAGGGTTTACCACGAAATCTAGAAAGCAATTATCCAGAAAACAAAAATCTCGAAAGTAAAAATCTCGAAAACAAAATTCTAGAATTGAAAACATCGCGAAAAAAAAATCTCGAAAGCATAATCTCGAAATACAAAAATCTAGTGTAAAGGATTAGCTGAACTAATCGGATTAGATAGACTAAGCTTGGCAGGGCATGAATGCCAGTGGTTCTGCCTGGGCTTGGATAGCTAAAGGATTCTAATCGAAGGGCAGGGCACGAATGCCATAGGGGTCTGCCAAAAGTGAGAATTCAGTTTGTTCAGTGTCAAAAGGAATCTGATTTTATTTCCAAAATACTTGGCCTTATATACTAGTTCCCTAGTATATGCATATTGATACTAAGTGGGTCGCGTGCCATCAAATTCGGCTACAATGTCAGACATTCGATATACAGAACATTGGTCAGCTGCACTTGTACACAATGTATGATCGTTTATGAATCAGTGCAGTGACGATGTTTACGTCCCTTCTCGAGTGGCGTTTTAATGGGTCAGTGTGGTGCTCGTGAAATAGAACCCGCTACATTGTATGCAGTGTGTGCGATACAATGTATGAAGTGCTAATGTTGATTGTTTATGTTTATGTTTACTACATGGTTTAGGTTCACTACACTAGAAAAACAAAATCTCGAATGCAAAAATCTCGAATGAATACATATATTAATTTATTCGTTAATATATTCGTTCGAGATTATTTACTACTCTTTAACATCCACGATTGGCTAGCAAACTGCCCATGCAATTGTAAAAAAGGTACCTGAAATTAGTGTTGTTTGGGATCGTGTGTTATCACAACGTGAGTGCAAATAAAAACAATTAAAATGAAAGTAAATGAAATCATTACAAACAAAGGAAATATTTAAATCGAAATCGATGGATTTATTTACCGGTGCCGTGAAATAAAAAAGATGGAAATAATGTCGATCGACATTATTTCCATAAGAAATCGGAAGTAATGTCGAAATTCATCAATTTCTATTCTCGACTTTATTTCCAATTATGAAGTAGTACAAAAGAGTTATAATATCGAATAAGATTTCGGAGACCGACTTTATTCTACTTGATATTTCGCAACTTATCCCATAAACAGTGAAATGCCTATGGGGGCCATGCTGCCTCCCTGCAACACGGCACCTTATTTACCTTATTTTCCATTTTTACCATTTATTATAATGTTTTTTTTTTGTTAAATATTGTTTTTTTGTTGTTTATTTACGGAAAAAAATAAATTGCTAAATAAACTAAATATGTAATGCGTTTTCTATAAGTTTAAACTCTTTAAATAGGTAAAGAAAAAATCTCGATATTTTTCGAGATATCGTCTTTTGAGATTTTTGTCCATTCGAGATTCTTGTGCATTCGAGATTTTTGCATTCTAGATTAAAAATTTGTTTTTTCGAGATTTTTTGCATTCGAGATTTTTGTCATTCGAGATTACGTCATGATCCCCCCAATTAAATATACGAGGGCGGGTCAATAAGTCCGTGACTTTTTGAATTTCTGACCTCTTTACTGAAACGGCAACACAGCTCCTGTCAACAGGCATCTGTCAGTTGACTCCTGTCAAAATTTAAACTTGCTGCGTCAGTTAGTTTGTGTTTGACAGCTATTTTTATCAGACTACTCACTAATTTGAGGAGAAAATGGAAAAAAGTGAATTTCGTTGTGCTTATTAAGCATTATTTCTTGCGAAAAAAAACTATTACCGAGACCAAGGCTAAGCTTGAAAAATACTATGGGGACTCTGCACCATCGATTTCAATGGTAAAAAAGTGGTTTACTGAATTTCGTTGTGGCCGTACAAACACTGAAGATGCCGAACGTCCTGGACGCCCAGTTGAGGTCTCTACACCCGAAACAATCGAAAAAATTCACGATATGGTGTTGGCCGACCGAAGATTGAAAGTGCGAGAGATTGTTGAAGCCGCAGGGATCTCGCATGGCTCAGTGGTTTCAATTTTGAATGATCACTTGGGCATGAGAAAGCTTTCCGCAAGATGGGTGCCGCGTTTGCTCACAGTCGACCACAAACGCAATCGTGTAACAACTTCACCGGAAGGTTTGGCGTTGTTTAATCGCAATATGGAGGAGTTTTGTAACCGTTGACGAAACATGGATCCATCACAACACACCAGAGACCAAACAACAGTCAAAACAGTGGGTTTCTAAGGGTGAATCGGCGCCAAAGAAGGCCAAGTTGGGTTTGTCAGCCAATAAAGTTATGGCGACTGTTTTTTGGGATGCACGCGGGATAATCCACATTGACTACCTTCAAAAGAGAAGAACAATCAATGGGGAATATTATGCCAACTTATTGGACCGATTCAATGACGATTTGAAAAAAAACCGACCTCATTTGGCTAAGAAAAAAGTTCTTTTCCACCAAGACAATGCAAGGGTGCACACATGTGCAGTTGCCATGGCAAAAAACCATGAATTGGGCTATGAATTGCTCCCTCATCCACCCTATTCTCCAGATTTGGCTCCGAGCGACTACTTCTTGTTCCCAAACCTGAAGAAATGGCTTGGTGGAAAAAGATTTGACTCCAATGATGAAGTCATCTCGCAAATAAAGGCCTATTTTGAGGACCTCGACATATCATTTTTTTTGGAAGGGATAAAAAAATTGGAGAAGTGTTGGACAAAGTTTATAGAGCTCAAGGGAGACTACGTTGAAAAATAAAAAAAAAAATTTATCAAAAAATCTGTGTTTTATTCCAAAAGTCACGGACTTATTGACCCGCCCTCGTAGCTTTTGCAAAATTAATTCCTTATTTTCTTGACGGAGCATTGTACCACGACACAACTGTAACCCATACCATAAACCACTGAATGATTTATTACTTCAACTTTATTATAAAATGATATATTACGCAGTCTCTCATATATCGTTACCTTAACTGAGGCTTCACATCACTCTGTAAATAAAGAACAAATACAAGTAATACCCAGGGGTAGCTAATGCAAAGTGTCTATAACTTTCTCTTACATAACCGGATTTTACCCATCACATGCGTTTCATAGCGCTTTATGTGGTAGTATGTTCACTTTATTATTCCTTACGTGCAAAGATATCGACAGCTCCTTAAGGGGACCATGTCAAACCAAATAAATAAATGTAAAGAAATTGCATTCGCAAGTTGAGAGTAACTGTTTAAAGATACATTTGGACAAACAGATTGAATGCTTCTAGTTAGCTGCCTTTCTCTCAATCGATCCCACTTTTTCTTTGCAGATAAAATAAAATGACTAGAACAGGGCTGTGTAATATGACCCCGGTAGCGTTTTTCCTACTACTCTTTGTCGCAGAGATAGCATTTGGCCAAAACACAGAAAGTCGCACACTAAAGAAGTCGTCTAGCGTTAGTGATTTATCAAAAACCAGTTTATCCTCCGATGCGGAATCGGAAGAATTCCTAGACGAACAGTCGAATCAACCACATTCCAGGAAAAAACGTCTAGTCTGGATTACAGACGATGGACGGTTAGCTTTGCCTCCTGGTACATCGCTTACGTTTACACCAACGATAGCGTTGCCACTTGTGCGACACCCACCCGAAGGATTCTTTTCCAACTTGACTATTAGTTTTCCAGTGACAAGTAAGTAAACTAATGCATTTTAAAAATGTTTAATAAGCGGTGTATTATTGAAATGTTTAGTTGACTTTGACAAGCTGGGCTTGACAGATAATCAAAATCCTTTGGGTGATCTTCCACCGATCTTTTCGAGATCCTTTGGCCATTCAGCCGGAGAAATGTTGGGTAAATATTAAAAAAAAATTGTATTATTTGCATTTGTTTATAAAGATTGATTTAAGGTGGATATATGGCTAGATATTTGAACTATAAAGCGAAGCGTGATTTATCCTCCCAAGCAGATGAATCAAGCAGTGGCAAATTTTACAATTTGAACACTGTAGAAGAGGATGAGGACGATGAAGCTATGCCAGAGCTTCCTGATAGATTCAAGCACATATTTCACGGGGGAGAAAGGTTTAATTTGAAATATTATTGAGAATCATCATAACAAATAAGGAATACATTTTTTTAGAGTAATGCTTTACGGAGCTGTTGAGACTTTCCTGTCTACTTTTGGAATGGATGGCAAAGCTTGCTTGCTGAGAACAATTTGTGAAGTTCATTCGAGGAGTCTGGATCACTTTGGCGTGTTTGGTGAGATGACCAAATTGTTTTTGACGTGAGTAATTTATTGATATGAACAGCAAACAGCAGGTAATATGAATTGGTTTCTTTTCTTTTCAAGCTGGTGGTACAGAGCTCAGGAGCTCAGCCTAATAATGCAATATATGGTCAAATTTTAAATTGGCAATTATTAGTACCGGTTTAGTTTACACCTCTCTCTTTTGTTTTCGACTTTGTCTGACACTGAGCCGGTATTCTATAGACCTTAGACATTCTGTGCTTAAATTTTCCCGTCAAAGTATTTAATTTCCAAAATAAATAATTAATACCAGGGCCATAGCGAGCGCTAGGGCCTTGACCGTCTTACTTACTTTTGGTGGCGCTTACAGTCCGGGGTTGCCTACGGCCTCAACCAACAAGCCCCTCCAATCAGCTCGGTCCCTCGCTAGCTGCCTCCAGTTACGCACACCAAGTTAGTTGAAGTCGTTCGCCAATTGTGCGCGCCACCTAAGGTGGGGTCCTCCTCTGCTGCGTTGACCCTCAGGGGTGGATTCAAAGACTCGTCGGACTGGTGCGTTGTTGTCCATACGCTCCACGTGTCCCAGCCATCTCAGCCGTTGTATTTTTAGCTTTTTGACCAGGTCAGCGTCGCTGTATAGTCCGCATAGTTCGTTGTTGAATCTTCATCTATACACTCCATCGTCACAAACTGCACTGAATATCACTCGAAGAATCTTTCTCTCAAAGCATCCCAAAAGGTTTTCATCCGCTTTTGACAGGGTCCATGCTTCCGCACCATACAGCAGGGCCGTGATGCCCTGACCTTCACATCAGATTTATTGCATCTTGCAGCGCAGTAAGACTCAGGATATCTGGGTTCTGGTGATCAAAACCATACGTGAACGGATAGGTGTTAGACCTGTTATCTGGGGACCGTCCCTCCAGGACGGAATGGATAAATAGAGATTTCCCAATGAACAACCAAGTAGCGATTTTTACCAATGGTTCGAAAATGGAATGCGGAGTCGGCGCGGACATCCCTTCAGCGGGACTGAAAATATCCATATCATTTTGGCTCCCGGATTCCTCTAGTGTTTTCGAGGCGGAAGTACTGGCGATCTGGGGAGCCTTGTAGGATATCCCTTACCCCAAAACCAAGCGAGATGTTGCTATCTTTATTGATAGCTTATCAGCTATAAAAGATCTCGACTCACACTTCATATCACCCAAAATAGTCACACGGTGTAAAGATGAAATCACTTGCTTAAGAGACCACATAAGACCGTCTCTCCTCCCATAGGGCTTCTCAGAGAAAAATGTTCCAGTACTACCTTTCAATGGCAAACTCCAGATAGAACACCCTAAGGAGTTGCGACATTTCAATGCAAACAGAACCTGACAGGAGTTTCCGAGAATTGTAATATCAGCGCTGGATATTGACCTGTCGGTACCCACTCTGCCCAGTCTGGCATTCCATTGAACCCATACCGCCACAGTTGCAAAGACCCATTGCAAAAGGAACCCTTCACCATTTCTTCTGCGAATATATGGCTCTAGCTAGGCATACTCGGCAAAGCCTTCGTTGACGACCTATCAGAATTTTACAACTGCAACAAACTTGGTCACTTGAGTGGTGGAACCAAACGGCGTATCCTGATATACTACCTACCTACCTGGAACATTTTAAAAACAGCGGTCTGCGTACTTGCCACACTTCAGAAAAGCGGGCTCATCGTCAGTCTCTTGGCTCGAGACAGACTTTTCAGTTGCACGCTTGTCCGTTTGACTGCAAGAAAAATTACAAGATTTTGAATCAGCAGTAAAGCACGTTCAGAAACAAAAAATTCCGAAGTATCATCCGGCGAAATTTTTAGAGCAGCTGGAAAGCAGCGAAATACGCACTCGATATGGAACTCAGAGTTCCGAGACTCATGTTGACGCAAACAGCTTGTTCTAATTATAAAACAGGCTCCGTTGAATCGTACTTTCGTCTTGCTGTTTTTATTCCTTGAGTCGATATACTGATTCGGAATTTGTCGCCCAAATTTGTCAGTAATAATACGGGAATTCTTTTAAGTTTACAGATACCTCTCCCTGCATTTGCTGCAGCTGAAAAAGCAGATGACTTGTCCATACTTTAATGATCTGAGTGTAAATTGTGGTGTGAAAAATTATCCGGACTCGAGAAAGATACCGGGGATTCGGAAGTTTTGGATTTTTGTGACTCGAGCTAATTTCCAAAAACCAAATATCTTTTAACAGTTTTGGAGACTCTTCCACAACGGCAAGTGTGGAGAGGTCATTTGTGACACGAAAATAATCAAAGCTTATATAAGGAACTCAAAGGGTAACAAAAGACTAAGTGCACTCGCCGTACTGTCAATCCACGGGGACTTTAATTAAAGCAATTAAAGATTTTAAATCTTTTTGACGAAGTATTAATCCGAATGAGGTCCTCGAGATTATGGCAACAAAGAAATTTCGAAGATTGAAATTCTGCACTTCGATTATTTCATAAACCACATTTCGATTTCGAATCCCGGCCAGGGCCATGATTTTTACATAAATAGAGATCTCCCTAAGCAATTTAGGCGCCACACGTGGAGAAAAAAAAAATACTAAGCACCAACAACTTCTTTCCTATCCTCCTATTCTTTCGAATAGTAAGTAGCACCTAAAATCATGCAATACAATACTACATTGCTAGGTGCAGCTTACTGTTCAACAAAAAAGGAATGCGCTGTATTTAACACTATAAGGGTACTGCACATAGCTATACAGAAAACAACAAAGCCCCTTTAGCGTAAGCGTTTTATAAAAAAAAAAAAAAAACACATGTTTCATGTATCAATGACAATTAGAAATACATACATGATTTTAACTGTAATTATTCCTATTTTAATAACAGAAATTAATATCCATGTAAAACGTACAACTTATAAAGGCCTAAAGACTTGCTTCTCCAACCCATCTTTATATTTTTGAAATGTTGAGGCAGTACAAAAGCGTTTAAGCCCCCGGGTCAAATGTAAGCCTACCAACACCTCGCTTAGTGGCCCAACACACCAGCAACAAAGCAACTGCTCCCGTAATCGGGAACAACAAAAATCTAAATTAATTAATATGCATTAACGGTCATTACAGGGCCTAAAACTATCTTAGTTATGGAATTCGAACCTGAGACCCCTCGTTCAGTAGTTCAACGCAACTACTTCTGTTAATATCGTTTTTTATAATATTCAATCAAAATTAAAATAACCCAGGAAAAAATATCCCTCCGCAAAAACTTCTCTGGAAAAAATACCCCCTTATCCCATAATAGTACCTGAGTACCGGGTAAAAGGGTTTAAAACTCTGGACAACTCTTCGACTCCAAAAATTAAAACTCTTGACTCACAAAAAAAGGGTATTTTGAAGCTGGGATATGTTGACCGCCGATATTTTCCGGCGATATTTTGACAGTGGATATTATAAAAAAGGATAATTACAGCCTGCACACTAACCACCAACGCACTAACCACCGAGTCACTGAAATTTGACGACTTAACTGTTGAAAAATTATTCTCGAATAGGACTAAATGTAGATTGTTCAAAAACATCGAATGACTACTCGGTGTTTTTTTTTCTTTTTTTTTATAAAAAAGGAAATCCAAATCCCAGAGCACTCAGACTCGGTAACGGTCCATTGTACCAGGCAAAAATCCTCCTTTTGGTGTAGAGGCATGAGAATGGGTGGCGTATGTTGTTGTTCCCCATGGGGATTGAACCTGCACCGCACGGGTCACAAGCCAACACACTTTACTTTTTTACTTTTACATTCATTTTTTAATTGTTACTGAATATCAACTTACGTACTAGACAAAAATGATTAAATCTAACTTAAAATTAACAGGACACTTATTCTTATTTATTGGTCCTTATGCGGACGCCCTAAACTTAACTATATCTTATAATTATTGCCTTTCGGCCTAAAAACTATTTACAAACTAATCTTACATATATGTATTCGTCGAGAAAATCAATTAAAACTCGGTATCATTATTAAGATTTTATATTTTTTATATAAAACAAACTACGAACTACCTATTCTACTTACTTAAACTACCTAACATATTCTAACTATAATTATGATTCTGAGCACTCGTTGCCTTGCGCAACAAGTGGTCAAAATCCCAATTGCTTTCCGAGCGCCTGGCAATCGTCAACGTGCACACGCGCTACCCTGAGCTAACTGAAGCCTTACAGCCTCAATCTTCTCCCGGAAGCACTACCACAAGTTGACGAGCCCGGCCTCTCCCAGAAACGCCCTAGCTAACTTAATCTAACTTATAAACTAAGAGGATGTTACCTAGAGTAACGCACCGTCTTGGGAGGGCATGTTGACCCCTCCCCCCTCAAAAAGCCACCAAAATTCGGCAAATTGTTTTTCTGTATCGAATTTATCCCTCTCCGCTATTGCGGTACTAAAACGGAGGAGCTCATGAGCATTGGCGACGTCCTCGCCGCGGATGAGCCGCTTATCTCTCGCGCTGCGAAAGCGGTGGTATAATACCGGGATACCATCCCTCGTCTGTACCAGCCCTTTTGCGTCAATATAGATAAATGCCTCTGGCGGGATAAAGCCAGACCGGAGCGTACTCTCTATGTACATTTCATTGGGGTAGTAAGCCCCAAATATCAGACTATTGTCGCTGGCCATCGCCCTTGCAACGTGCCTTCGAGTCACCTTAATGAGGAAATTGTCAATCCTATTCAACTGAGCCCCATCGTATAGGACCTTGTTGGGATAGTATTTAATATAATTGGATTCAGGCGTTCGGAACAACCGGAGACAAGTCCTAAGACATTGTCTCTCCAAAACCCGAATCTTTTCCATATAGCTGGGCGCTATATTGAACCACAATGGACAACCATAAGCGATAATTGGCCTTATAAGGGCCACGTAGCAAATGACCTTCACTTTGGAGTCAAGTTGACTGCTATGAAACAGTCTCCTTGTCAAAGCATAAGCCTTCTTGGCCCCAGCAAGACAAGCAACTATATGTCTATCGAAATATAGATACTGGTCAAGCCAGATACCTAGATATCTAACTACGCTTCTCACCGCCAATGGCTGCCCATTTTGTCCAATAATGGCCAATTTTTTCCAGTTTTTTCTGGTATCCCTAGAGGCCCCAGCCAATGGAGTTCTGAACAAGATTGTTTCCGTCTTCTGAAAGTTGATTTTCAACTTCCAGTCGTCGCAATATCGCTTAATTTGATCGAAGTCACGCTGCAAAAGGATATTAATGACCTCGATTTTAGGACCTGATCTGTATGCCACCAAATCATCGGCATACGCTATAGCATGTCTGAGTGAACCTACCAGATCACTCGTGTAAATGTTAAACAGGATCGGAGAATTGACCGCCCCCTGCTGTAAACCGTTTTTAATTTCAAAGACTCTGCTCGAAGTCACGTTGCCACATTTGACAACGAACTTCTTTCCCATAAGCATATTATAAATTACATATAGCAAAGGTTTATGCATCCCCCGCCTGGTCAACTTGTAGAAAAGTCCCTCTAACCATACGGTGTCGAAAGCCTTCTCAAAATCAACCAGACAAGCACCCGTGCATTGGTTCTTGCATTTATTCCACTGAATGTCGGAAACCAGTTTCGACGCGGCATGAATAGTGTCATGCCTCGCCCTGAAACCAAACTGGTTGTCCGGAATTATGTTATTGTCCTCGACCCACTTTAACAGGGCTCTATTGACAACCTTTTCAAAGACCTTGCTAATATTCGGAAGCAAGCTAATTGACCGGAGATTGGCAGGGTTCGTCCTATCTTTACCTTTTTTCGGGATAGGGTGTACCACATCTACCTTCCAATGCGCCGGATAATGTGCATTATTCAGCGCATTGTTAAACAACGTGGTGAAAATATCTACAGCCTCCAGAGGCAGGTGTCTCAATACGACGTTTGGGACACCATCCATCCCCGCCGACTTTTTATTCTTTAGCGACTCGAAGATGCACAGAAGATCATCCTTCGACACGAACAAGTGCGATGCATCTCGGCCATTGGCGACAACTGCATTAGCATGGTTTTCATCAGTGAACACGGTGAATCCGTTATTCTCAGATCGCCAATTCTCAAGTTCGGTGCGGAGATAGAAGTGGCTCACCAGAGCCCTATTCTCAATGTCGTGGTTACGGCGAACAGGATTGTTCACCGTATACACGACCTCGAAACAAGCGCCCAGCAAATCCACTTTCTCCTGTGGGTCCTCGACCACGAAAAAATCGTCGTTTGAAGCGACACTTTCTGGACTTATTCCAACAGTCAGTACTGTCTGTCTGTTCACTGCTGTCTGGGAGATTCGAACACAAGGAATATCATTGTGATCTTTCCTCCTGAACAACTTATTTATCTGTGGGAACATATTCGGACTACAGGTTTTAATAGCCCGAATTTTATTGCCCCAATACAGACTTACAGATTTTCTGTAATTTTCCTTTATCAGCTGTTTCAGGATTCGGATCTCTGAATTCAGCATCCTTACCTCCGGGTCGTTGCGATCAGTAAATTGCCTGTACAGCCGTTTAAGCCTCGAGAGCAGTCTACTTTTCTGTCGGTATAGTGCGTCGATTGTAGGGTTTCTGTACTTTTCTGTCTGGTCGTCGTCGGAACGTCCTACTCGAGGAATAGTTCGTTCCATAGTTCGTTTGATGGCGTCGTTCATTTGCAATAAATGCCGATCAATGTCATCATTTGTCATGTTACTGTTTGTCGGTGGGTCGATCCCACTCGAACGTATATCTCGCTTTAAAAATCTGGAGAAGCGCGACCATTGTGCCCTCCGATAATCGAATGAACACACTGCTTCGTACTCCTCCAGCAGCGTTTGTTCGTTCGGGATCCGTATTGCGGCGGCGAGTCCGTAGTGGTCACTATCGTACTCAAACGCACGCAAACAGTTCCGCGTGTTTTGATCTATGTTCGTCAGTTGAAGTCTTGCGTCCGTTAAGGCCAAGTCCAGGAAAGCACCGCTTCTTGGGAAAGAACGGATATCCGTCGCGTACAACTCGAGGTTGTACTCAATCATATTGAGGCGCCACCAGTCGTGAAACTGGTTGCCCCTGGGATTTGCAGTAACATTTCCCCACGCCGCATGTTTGGCATTAATATCTCCGGCCAAGAAGTAATAATTCTCCTCCGAGTTTAGCTGCAGACCACGAAAAAGTGTCTCGAGCTCTGTCATAAATTGGTTTGGTGGAGGTGCAGCAGGTGCGTAAAGCGACACCACATACATTCTCCTCCGGCTATGGAGAGGAATGCATATGATGCATGCCTCCAACAACTGGAACCTACGCACGTCCCCGCTATATATAACCCTATGGCGCAGGCCTTTTCGAATTAAGATTCCAACCCCACCTCCTTGAGTGGAGTGAGGCCGGTCTCTTCTTATTACATGATAGTCTTTGTATCCCAATTTGTGCTTCTGATTTAGCTTAGTTTCGCTAACCAAAAGCACATCCGGGTTTTCGGTTGTCAACAAATTGGCAAGTGACGTTCTTTTCTCGATCCTGACAAGTGAATTAACATTCACAGCAAGGATCTTTAAGTTTCCCTCATCCAGCGCAGCCATTAGATTTATGGCACACCAGACCCCACAAACAGCTCCGAATAGATAAAGTCAATTCGGGCCGACAAGCCAACACACTAACCTCTACACCGTCGCCTCCCACGATTACTCGGTGTAGTGACGCGCTACATATAATTACGGCGCTACTGAAATTGAATCTGAATAGCTGCATAGGGCCCGGGTACTTATTCCAGATCGTGAGTTGAATAGATGTTCATGGTTTTTTTTGTCTCCTTAATAATTATACCCATTCCAGAAGCTATTCGAATTTTTTTGTTGTCTAGATTTCGGCACTTTGCTATTTTCATTTCGAGATATTATTTACTACAGATTTCTCTTTTCGAAGTTGCTCATGCTTGCGCCATGGTCTATGATTAGGATCTTATATAAAATGTTGAAGTGATTCATTGCAAGACCTTATGCCCTCAACAAAAATGTGTGCGAAATTTCTAGATACGTCACTGCGTGCACCACTGCATGTTACACATGCCCAGTTATTTTCTTACGTGCACTGCATCGGTTCGGTCGCTGTAATTATTTTGCCACAACCGCACAGAAACACAAATATAAACAATCAAGACGTAAATAGGTAATCAACTATACAAATTTTAATATTTTTTTTTATGTTTCGGCCGTTTGCAGAAAATTTAAAAATAAGAGAAATTATTTGCAGAACTGCGGTGCACGCAGACTTTACATGCTTTCTCAACTTTTCAATGTGTTCTCTTTTCTTTGCAAAAAAAAAGCTCTAGGTTTTTGGGCTCTATTGCTCAACTACCTTCTTAAGCCAAAGAATGAAGAAACAGCTATTGACAGAATGTAACTCTTCGTTTGATTTCTGATGAGATGGCAATTGGCTTGTTTTTAAGTTCACTTGTTTAACAAGACTTGTTATATTGTGATACAGGCCCGGGTTGGGTAGTCATTCTGTCAATATGACTGTGGCTGTACTCAGTTCTTTCATCCGACTGCTCAGTCAATTAATTTTGAGCTCAAAGAATGCATCTGATCAAGCTCTGAAAGGAAAACCAAATACATTTTTAAACCTCTGGGATCTTTTTCTCACATCAAGCAACACATACATCATACAACATACAGCAAATTCGTAAATATACAGTACATACATACAATTTTCTGACTGTAGGACCCTTTCACTGGTGTCAAAAATATAATTTTATGCCTGGAAAGCTAGGCTTTCGGCAATATCCGTATATATTATTTTTACTTTTCCGAGAAAAACAAAATAATCGTTCAACCTAATAAATTAATATATAATGTATATTCGTATATTTATCAGATACATAATGAAAGTTTGTATGTTTCTATTATTCTAGGGTGAAAAGATCCCCATTCGCCGATCTCATCCCAGAATACGTAAAAGCTCAAGAAATCGGTGAAGGTAAAGTGGCGCCGGCTGAATGCTTCCCATACTACAAAGACTGTCCAAAAAGCGTTTTTAAGGCCATGATAAATAAGAAATACAGGTAAGAATCTGCCACTTATCAATTAACTAAACGTTTGTCATTTATCGATCTTTATATAGAAACGAAAAGCATAATGAATATTACGAACAAGAAGCGGACGAAATAAATCAAATTAAAAGAAGTTCTTCAACCGCCGTGCATCGGAAGCAAATAATTTCGATGTAAATCCAACGAAAATATGTTTATCATGTTGTTTTTTAGTGGCCATACGTAATGCATTTTGTGTTTATTTTTAAGTAAATTATTTATTTATTTATTTGCGAACGAATTTAATTATTGTTTAGTTTTGTTGATTATTTATTGTAAATTTCTTGATTTGTACATTGAAATACGAGTGGATTATGAAAGTCATTTTTTAAATTTAAGGTGCAGCTGATTTTTTAAAGTCTTGTAAATACTGTATTTAATATAATATTTTATTTTTAATACCTCTCTTAAGGCGAGTTCACAAAAAAAGAATACAGGAACCGAAATTCCTTCTGCCCTGTAGTAAATTATATTTCTGATTGCGTTGCTCGCACAAACAGGAAAACATGGCTATACGAGAAGATTTGTATAGTAGCACAAAGCAGTGTTGCGTTTCAACTGCAAAATTAGACTCGTAATAAAAACAGAACGGACTGTTTCGTAACATTGCTGTAGAGCGCCTGAAGGAAACTATGGACTGTCAAGGTTTCTCTTAATATAGGATACCGTAAAATTTGAATTTTTGGTTTGAGTCGAAGGTCAAAGCGCACATTAAGACTTTGGACGTAACAAAAGCAACGCACGCGCCAAAGCGCGATTGTGGATTAGGCATAATAATAGGTCCGTTCGCGAACTAATATGCACACGTAAATTTATATAAACTTTCGTGCAAAACTACACAAACGCGTTCGCGTACTGAGAAAATGGTAAAAAGATGAACGAAAGAAAAATGTAGTTTCGTTAATTTTTCTTCACACAGAATTTCGGCTGGTAAGAAAATGAAAACTGTCCAATGATGAAATCCTATGAGTTTGCCAGCAAAAAAAACAGCTCTTGCTTCTTTTCAAGCCAAACTAAGAAGTTTTTACACAAAAGCGTTCGCGTACTTTTCTTAGAAATGAGAGGATTCTCTCTCGATTTTGGAGATTTGACACTTTTCATTTTTCTATACATAAAGTACGCGAACGGACCTAATATTTTGACGTCGATTCATCGTCGATTTTCTGTCACTTAATTTTGTTGCCTAAAAAAATTATGTATATAGCTATATTGTTATCGATTTCATTGCTGTGCCAAACATACTGAATTCGGTTTTCGTTTCTGCAAAGTTCTGTACAGCTTAGGTATGTTTTCCATGTAATTGTGAATTTATAAAGAAAAAGCTTAGAAAATAAAAATATATTTACTATAAGTAATGTATTTTGTTTCTTATTGTAATGTGTAACGGCCATATATTTTAGGTATAATATTACGGTTTTACGACGTTGCATAAATATCTATCATCGATGTCTTATATTTTATTGGAAAATTCCGTTGGTTTTTCCGGAAGTTTCGACTGATGGTATTTTTTTAATCCATCGAACTGTTGACAATTATCCATCTTATCAAAACACGAAAGCTATTTTTGCATTGAACTTATGTAATATGTTTTACACAACCGAGGCGAGAACGAATCATTCAACAGCTGCCAACAAAACCCGCACGAAACAGAGGTGAAACAGGAACGATTTGGTTGGCGTTGCGAGACAAAATCATCAACAGCTCTGTCATTTGTTTGTTTTTTACTTATGGCGTTTTCACTACGTTTATACCTATAAGGCTGGTTCCCACTAAGACTTTACCGTCTGTTTATCGGCGCCCGTCGTGCGTGTTCACACCTACAACGATCAGTTTGAGATCAGACTACAAAATCAAAATTAAAATCTGAATCCTGTGAATTTGCTGATTGTACTCTTGATGCTGTTGATAATGAAACGGACCTATAATTTTACGACGTTTCCGAGAAACTGCTCATGACATCATCACAATTTATTTTAGATAGATATTTATTTTATTTTTTTCGCTTTATAGTTAAATATTTACATTTGTTGGTTGGCACAGCTTGTACAGAGATATGATACTTGATATCTTACTACTGAAAGATACAATTTATTTTTAAATGCGGTCAGTAATTAAGTAATAAATTTGAAGGAAAAACTATAGAAAAAACCTCATGTGAAGAAACTAGATTTTGTTATTTTATAAGGAAATTAAAAACTATATCACAGTTGGGAGAATTTTTATAAATAAATAAATATAATAAATAGTGATAAATATAATAAGTGAATAGACAAATAAATAATCAATTTTCATAATCAGGATATGTGTAAATATATATATATATATAATAAATTAACATCTGAATAAACAATTTAATCAAAAAGAAATAAATAAGCAGATATATTACCTGCAAAATAAATAAATAAATAAATAAATAAACATGTAAGTAAATAAATTAACAAGTGGGAAAAATAAATTAACAAGTAAAAAACAAAAAATAAATTAACAAGTAAATAGATGAATAAATAAGTAGATATGACTAATTAATAATTTACACGTGAAGAAATAGGTATATTAAATGAATGAGTAAATTATAAACATGGATAGAGAAAAAAAAAATAATACAAATTAGAAAAACAAAAAGGTAAACAACTATAATAATTCGAGTTCGCTGACTAGATGATTATCTACGTTTCGACATTTAGACATAAAATTTTCATTGAGCATGTCAATCCTTCTTGCAATCTGGAGAGCCCCGGCTCTTTCATGTAAAACTATAGTTGAAAAGTCCCATGGTAGCCCCAGCATCATTTTCAAAATCTTATTTTGAGCAATTTGAAGTTTTTTAATGTGTGTTCTAGCACAGTTTCCCCAAACAGGAGAGCCATACGTCATCAATGCTTGAAAAACCACTTTAAAGATGATGATTTTACTTTGCTTACTTAGTAGTGACCTGCGATTTATCAAGGGATACAACATTTTAATAGCAATGTTCATCTTGTCTAAAACGTGTTTTATGTGAATAGCGAAGGTTAATTTCTGGTCTAAGTACACCCCGAGGTACTTATCACAATTTATATTCTTCGATATTAGGCAGGACTTGAGCACCTCAGCCAAGAGGTGAGCAGTAGAATTTTTTTTTAATGTTATACATAGGTACTACAAAATTTGAACCTGTGGCCCCTCGGTCAGTAATCCAAAGAACCAACCAATGAGCCACTGAAGACAATCTTATAACTTCAGCCTCAAAACCCACAAGCCTTGTGCACTTGTCATTTTATTGAGCTTTTTTATACCCTATTCTAAGGGTATATTAATTTTGACGCATAGTTTGTAACATACCTTAATATTGCCCGTAGACCCCTAAAAGTTACTATATTTATGATCAGCATCGATAGTAATGTCGATCTAGCCATGTCCGTCCGTCCGTCCGTCCGTCCGTCTGTAGCCAAAAATTAGGCCTTTAAACTGGACCTAGAGAGCTGAAATTTTAACCATATACTCTCTAGGGTCCCGAAATAATCAAGTTTACGAATTTTTGAAATCCGCCCACAGACACGCCCACAAACTCAAAAAAACAAAATTTTGGAAAAAATCGAATTTTGAGCTAGAAAGCTGAAATTTTGTATATATGATCTATGACTCCTAAAACTGCTCGGGATAAAAAATTTTCAAAATCCGCCCACTGACACGCCCACTGACACGCCCACAAATAAATAAAACAATTTTTTTATAACCTATTCTAAGGGTATATTAATTTTTGAAAATTCAAAGTTTGAGCTAGGGAGTTGAAATTTATAATATATACTCTCTATGGGCCCTTTATGCTCATGTGTAAATATTTTTAAAATCCGCCCACTGACACGCCCACAATTTTTTTTTTTTTTTTTTTTAAATTCAATGTTTGAGCTAGGGAGCTGAAATTTATAATATATACTCTCTAGGGGCCCTTTATTCTCATGTGTTATTTTTTTTTTTAAATCCGCCTACTGACACGCCCACAATTAAATAAAACAATTTTATTGAAACACCTAAGTTTGAGCTAGGGAGCGTTTTTTTTTTTGATAAAATCCTTTAAATGTTATATAACAAAATATGTAGAGCGTTCTTAACAATTCAACCATACTGAGACTTTTGTCACGCCCACTTTTGAGGGATAGGAATAAGAATAGGGTATCCAACAGTTCGCCCAAGCGGACTGTAGCCCGTCCCTATGTTTTTTTTGTGTTCGGAATTCGCTGGAAGAAAAAATGATCGAAAGACATTGCAGAGCTAGTACGCGAGGGATGCTTCTGCAATAGTAAGAGACATTAACCCATCTAAAAAAAACTGCCGGGGGACTGACATTCGCCATCCCGAATGAGATTGCACCTAGTCGACGACTAATTGGCAATTTGTTTTTGAACTACATATTTGTTGAATTTAACAGATAAATCCGCCGTTTGATGGATTTCTAAAACTTTTTCTTGTTTGAAATCAATACCTGATTTCTTAGCCCTAGCTAACTCTTATAGATCAAGAGGTTTTACCCGTCTCAATCTCCTGATTGCATTGTCATTATTTAATAGTTCTGTTATTTCTGTGTTTACGTGGTTGAGAAGCCTACTTCTATGCCTTTGAGCAACTTTCTTAACTTCATCTTCAACCATTTCAACATTAAGATCTTTATGCAGATCGGCATTGCGTATGTACCAAGGTATTTTATTGAGATGAGAATGATAATGATAGCAATATTACAAAACTTTTTAATAAAGATATAGCCAATTAAGAGATAAAAAAAACCGTCGTAAATCAAGCCTAATTTTTTAAAAACATCCATTTATTTTTATCTTTGATGTTTTGATACGAATGAAAGACTTTATGTAACTTCTTTTCGCGTGTACACGGAAGAAACCCTACTCGGAGTATGTCTGTTTTCTCCATACACCTTTCGTTAATTAACATGGCGACAACTAAATTTTTAAGCACAAATCTTATACTAGGAATGATTGAATCTCAAGTTTCAAAATAACTGCAAATGAGAAAAGTTGTTCAGATAGCGATTTTCGTGGCAAGTGGTGTTACACGAGACAGTTTTTTTTCTGCCTATGGATAATTCAGCATAACTGGGTGTGCATGCTGTTTGCTTACCTTCACCAAGTCCGGGGTGGACCTGGGCCTCAACTAGCACGCCTCTCTGAGGATTCTTCCACTTGAGCGCCCCACCTACCGCGATATCTTCCTCTACTGCGTTGTCCCTCCGGGTTGGAATCGAAAACTCTTCGGGCTGGAGCGTTGGTATCCATTCCTTCTACATATCCCAGCCATCTTAGCCGACTGATACGTACTTTTCAGGGCACGCCGATGTCGCTGTACAGCTCGTAGAGCGCGCGGTTAAATCTATTACTCCTATGCCCGTCAACGCAAATGGGACCGACTCTTTCACAGATCATATAACACACATTGAATGATTTTAATAGTTCGGCTAGTAAAAAAATGAAAACTGTCAGTTAAAAAATATTTGTCAGATGAAAACATTTGGGATATTCGTTTACTTGGCCTTGTGGAACTAACAAATCTAATTCATTCTCACTCTCACTTAAGAGCTTATTTACCCTTTTGATGAGGATGTGTACGGAGACCAATATTACTTATTTCTTAGGTTGACCCTTAGAAGAAAAATTATATAAGACCATTTGAATTCCGAAATTGAAAATTATTTATCTGTGGTTTGGTGGGAGGTAATGGAATATGCGTAATTTTGGACAAATCAGTATGTCCCAATCAGTAATTTGTACTGAAGAAATGGTGGGTGCAAGGAAACCTAACTGGGACACATAGATCCCAACAAAGAATACTGATGCGATATTTATATGTCCCGAACATATATTAATGTGTTCAAAACTGTTGTTTTAAGCATAAACTACGAGATAGGACTTATAAAACCCATTCAAAGTACACTTTTTCACATTAGATTTTAATGTTTTGTAATTGCTTCGCTATGAAATTCATTTTGGGAGGTTCGCCGGTTCTACGGCTACAAAAGCAGAGATTTTCTATGCGTAGAAAAAATAGTTCCATTGGCGGTCCGAGAGCCAGTTTCATGTCACCCATTCACGAGTGGTCATGGTCAGAGCGGTAAACCACTAGACAAAAAATCTAATAGCATAGCTGAGGAGCAAATGCTTAGAAAGAAACTCTTTAAAATGACTTACTATTGTAAACAGTTGAAATGCGTGAAAACGAAGTACGTTTATGTCTTCAAATGTCAGAATTTATATAAGCACTTTTTTTGTACCCATAAGAAAAAGGATATAATGTTATTTTTGATTTGATTATTTTTTGAGTTAGTTATCTATTGTAGAGGGTTTTTAAGAAACCCGCTTATTATTGTATTCGAGACCGGTAAAGAGCGTACCTTTTTTGTGATTTATTTGATAATATGTAGATACAAATAGATAAAATGTGGTTTAAGCACGATTGACTTTTCTCAATTGAATTGTAAACACCGATGGAGAAGCTCATCATCAAAACCACAGATAAGACTTCGACTAGTGGTATTGTCATTCTCATTACTGTGTTTTGTTTTAAAATTGAGAGTTGGACGTAATTCAGGCACTGATAATGAGAAAACAGTCCTCGTTCAAGACGAGGAAATTGTTGTCAAACGCGGACTTCCGCTATTCATGCTTAGTTTCGAAAAGTCTGAAAACATGGAAAAAATATACAACATTAAAACTATCCTAAACATAGTGGTTAAAATTGAACCGATGCGCCAAAGGACTCGTCAGATTCCTCAGTGTAAGCGTTGCCAAGGCTACAATCACACGCACACGTATTGCCAAAAAGAGCCGCGTTGCGTAAAATGTGCCGGTAAACATTTATCGAAGGAATGCGCTCTAAGTAGACAAGACCTACCAACATGCATAAATTGCAATGGAAAACATCCGGCAAATTATCGCGGATGCGAAGTGGCTAAGGAACTTCAAAATAGGCGCGACAAAATAAAGAAAACTACGCTACCAATCGCAAATAAAACCAATAACAAACCTGAAAGGGGCAACAATAAAACCAATGAAGGACGAAAAAAGGCTAAAGAAATGGTCAAAACACAACACCCAAGAGAAGGAAAATTGTTTAGAAAAAAGTCACCGAAAGCTGTTCCACAAACATACGCTGAAGCTGCGTTGCAAGGACGCGAACAAACAAATAAAACATCTGATCCAGTACAAGCTCGAAAATCAATTTCGAAGTACACGTGCAATAATATAAATATGACGGATTTAGTTAAATTAGTGACATGGAATGCGAACGGCCTTCTGCATAAGATGGACGAGCTCGAGATATTCATTCATAAATATGAAATTGATATTTGTTTGATTTCGGAAACTCATCTGACGAAAGAAACCAGCACAAACATTCGAGGATACATTGCCTATCACGCATATCACCCTTCGGAAAGGGCGAGAGGCGGGGCATCCTTGTTGATCAAAAATACCATTGAACACTCAGTCAGTGGAACAATCGAGCTTGACAAATTGCAATTATGCACGGTGAGCGTAAAAATTAAACACATAAAATATGATTTTGCAGCTATCTATTGCCCCCCACGTGCAACGATGGAAAGAAGCGATTTTATAAGTATCTTTGACTCACTTGGACGAAATTTCGTCATCGGAGGTGACTTTAACGGAAAATATTACCTTCTGGGGATCGAGATGCATTTTAGTAAAAGGTAGAGTTCTTTACGAAGCCGGTATGGAATTGGGGGTAGACTTTCATTCCTCAGGTAAACCGACATACTGGCCCTCGGATACGGCAAAAACACCAGACCTCATCGATTTCTTCATCACGAAAGGTTTGTCGGGAAACTCTATTGTAGTTGAGGAATGCTTCGATCTTTCTTCTGATCATTCACCGGTCAATTTGACAATTAACGGCTGTCTACGAAAAAAAGAAGGTCCGCCCAGACTAACTAACATGAAAACAAACTGGGAATCCTTTAAAAAATACTGTGAAAGTAAAATCGAACTCAAAGTGTCTCTTCGAACACCCCACGAACTTGAAGACGAAGTCGATCAATTTATTAACGTCATACAATGCTCAGCCTGGAAAAATACTCCCCATAAACGGAAAATAACCACAAATTGCGAAATAACATATCCCTTGGAAATCACGCAATTGTTAAAGAAGAAAAGGGGAGCGCGCAAAAGATGGCAACAATCTCGCGCTCCACAGGATAAAACCACTCTTAACTACCTTTGTAGTAAACTTAAGAGAGAAATTCGAGACTTTAAAAATCGTCAAATTTCTACATATCTTGGAAGCCTAACTGCGGATAAAAGTACAAATTACTCGCTCTGGAAAGCCATGAAAGGCATTAAAAAACCAAAAACGCAAGCGCCACCCATCAGGAAAATCAATGGAGAATAGGCGAAGAGTGACAAGGAAAAAGCCGAAATATTTGCAGAACATTTGGAAGAAACATTTAAACCATTTGATGGTCAAGCGTTGCTCGAATTTCCTGTCCTAACCGTGGCACCTGACAATTATAGAATAAAAAGTGTATCGCTAGCCGAACTACGCTTCAAAATAGAGAAACTAAAATTAAACAAAGCTCCTGGATATGACTTAATCACAGGACAGGTCCTTAAAGAGTTACCTAGGAAAGCTTTAATAAAGTTTGCATATCTTATAAATGCATCGTTCAGGTTATTGTACGTTCCACGACAATGGAAGGTAGCTGAAGTTATAATGGTTCCAAAGCCCGGTAAACCACTGAATGACAAAAAATCATATAGGCCAATATCTCTCTTACCGATAATGTCGAAGGTATTCGAAAAACTTTTGTTAAAGCGCCTACATCCGATTATCGAAGAACGTCGATTAATACCTGCCACCAATTCGGATTCAGGATTAAGCACTCTACAATCGACCAGGTTTACAGAATAACCAATGTAATTGAAAAAGCCCTAGAGGAGAAAAAAATATGTTCTAGTGTTTTTCTCGACGTCTCTCAGGCCTTTGATAAAGTATGGAATACAGGGTTGAAACATAAGCTTAGACAAGCTTTTCCGAAACAGTTATCTGATATCCTTAGTTGTTACTTATCAGACAGACTCTTTCGTGTAAAACACGGAAATGATTACTCTGAATTTAAAGAAATCGCGGCAGGAGTTCCCCAAGGAAGCGTTCTTGGACCGATCCTATTTCTAATATACACTAGTGATATTCCTCAAGAAGAAGGCACAACAGTAGCCACATTTGCAGACGATACAGCTATATTAGCGGTCAGTAATACCGTTGAATCAGCAACTAATAAACTCCAACGTTCTATTGACAAAATTTGTGATTGGACAAAGACTTGGCGTATTGCTCTCAACGAGGCCAAATCAACGCACGTGAATTTTACTTATAAAAAGGTAGACAACTTACCCATTTTCATTGATTCGGTACGAATTCCGTACGCAAACGAGGCAAAATATTTGGGTATGACACTCGATGCGAAATTAAAATGGAAACCGCACGTCAAGAAGAAACGCGAAGAGCTCGCCATTCGATGTAAACAAATGCACTGGCTGCTTGGTAGATTTTCCCAACTCAGCATGCAGAACAAGCTGCTTTTATACAAGCAAGTACTAAAACCGGTTTGGACATACGGTATACAACTTTGGGGTTGTACCAAATCCAGTAATATCAAAATTTTACAAACTTTTCAAAACAAAGTGCTAAGAAAAATAGTAAATGCACCATGGTTTATCAGAAACACTGATATCCACAGAGACCTAACTATGGCTACCGTCGAAGATGAAATAAAACATTTTGCCTGCAAACAACAGACACGCCTTCACGGTCATTGCAATATCACCATGCTACAAATTCGAGACGATACTAACCTAGTGCGCCGATTACAAAGGATAAAACCATTTGAATTAGCGCAATAAGATGTAACCGCGTGCTTATGGCGGTATTAGCAGGTGCCTCCACTGGGAAGCTGCCTGCCAAACGCGTAATTTAGTTTAAATAAAACTACTAGATAGGAATAACCTAGTTGTAGTATGCAGGTTTCGAAGGGAGGTGGTTTTTGTTTTCTTATCTTAAGTGAGAAAGAGTCGCATGTACGATTTTCCACCTACCCCTATTATTCGTCCGAGCCTAGTTCTGGTTCCAAGTCTCGTGCTTTTAACCAGGATAGGTAACTCTCAGCTTGCTGAGAGTAACGATAATATTACTATGGCTTGGGAGTAATATTAGAAACTCTATAAAAAAAAAAAAAAAGTCCTCGTTCATTCGCAAAATACGTCTGTTTGCTTCCTTGTCTGGATGTTAATAAAATTAAACGAAATCTAGTCGTTTCTAACTAATCGCTATTCTCTTATTCAAAACCATTTTTTCGTTATTTTTCTTCTGCAGTCGTGTAGTTTAAACATTCACTTACCCTTGGTCAGAAAAATTTAAAAGGACTTTAGATAAAAGTGCTTTTAGTGTGTTGTTATGGGATCGGTCAAAAAGTGCTATTATCTAAAGTCTTTTTTAATATTATCTGACCATTAAATTTAATAGTTTTCGATTTCAGCAATGTAACACAGGGACATTTTAGTTGAAATTGAGTTTGTTTAAGTGATATAAAAAAATAAGTTGTTTCCCTCTCACATGTAACGAGTATGGGAAAGAGTTAGAAAAAGCATTACCCATCTGAAAATTTTGTATTGTGTGCAAGATTTGGAAAGATGTTAATGTAGTGAGCACTTGATTTAAAGAACTGGCGGGTTTATTTCTGTTGCTTTTATGTTCCAAACGACAATCCAACAAATTCAACAATTGTTCCACACGTGCTTTGGAAAATCGAAACCTCATTTTAAAATCAACATCGTCATATTCGGAGAATGGATTCCTGTGAACACGTAATACTCTCGAACGTATACTCTGTGTTGCTCTTCGTCTTCAGATGAAGATGACCAATCTTTTATTTTAAATTAAAGGAAAACAAATAAAGTATTTTAATCTACAAACTAGAAATTGTTTAAATATTCACAACTTAAAAATAAAATGACAAATGTGACAGGAAAATATCAGCTCCTTGATCTGATTTCTTTATAAATGGCGCTTTTAAAATTAAATGAGACAAAAACGACTTTATAGTTAATCAGGGTGCTTAAAAGGATATTATATTTAAAAGCGCTTGGTGAAACCAAAATAAGTCATTTTCAGGTTTAATGGCTTGTTAAATATTTAAAAGTGCTATATGAGATTGGGCCTAACTTTATTAACATCCAAACTTTGTTTCAACGAACAACAAAGCAATGAGCCGCACATCTCTAGTTTCAATCAAAACATATCGTACTTTCCCTCTCACAACGGGGAAGAGAAACGTCAAAACCAACATAAAAGCCAAATATGGGAACGTCACAAAAATGTCAATGAAATCGTCGAAATCATAACAATCAGTGGCCAGTTGCATAAACAAATTTTATTTTAATCCGAATTCCACCTGTTTTAATTGAAATAAAATCTCACACCTGCAGGTGCGATCTTTTTTTCACCCTCGGGTTTTAAATGCAAGTGCAGAATCGCGAGTGAACACGGCAATAAAAATTAGAATTATGACTGCAAGAAACCCCCAAACATTGATGGCTGTGCCAAATGAGGAAAGTTTTGATTACCTCTTCAAAATCGTATTAATCGGTGATTGCGGAACTGGTAAAACTTGTATTGTTGAGCGATTCAAGACTGGCAACTACGTAGAACGGCACGGGAATACAATAGGTGTGGACTTCTCGATGAAAACCATTGCTATCGAGGGCAAGCAAGTTAAGGTAAGTTCAGGGACGGTCAAGCGAAATTTCATTCAAAGCAAATTGATGCTGATTAACGTAATTAAATTTCATTTCAGTTACAAATATGGGATACAGCTGGCCAAGAGCGTTTTCGTACCATAACGCAAAGCTACTATCGATCAGCGAATGGGGTCATTATTGGTAAGTGGCGGCGGCTTCTAGCTATGTACAATTGTTGATATTGTTGTTGGAAAAGTGTTAAATGCTAACACTATTGTTTCAATACTATTTTTGTTCAACTTTCCCCCGAGGGGATTATAGCAAATTTGTTTTATCTTTGACAAGCGGTATTGCTGACTCATCAAAAAAAAGGTATTTCTGCATTAAAATTAAATAGGAGATCGATTGCTTCGCTGGCATTGATGTGTGACTAAACAAAACAAAAAATATACCACGCATGCAGTGAAGCTACGTGCTGGGCATCGAGAAAAATATGCATCACAGTCGCAGCCACTGAATTGTCTATTGCCCGCATCGCGACAACACGTTTTAATCATTCATGCGTGATTTAGGAGGAAATTCTTTAGACTAAAGTGCTGATTGTCTAATCTGTTGGTAACGCTACACCACACATCGGAGGCTGAGTTTGGCAGGTAAACCGATCAAATTAATGATCTAGACCTGACCCGCAATCCAAAGTTTAAATGCTATTAAATTGTCATTGCAAAGGCAAATAATAGTAAAATGTAAAGCTATTACCTAAACACAATTACTTTTGTTTAAAGTCACGTATAAGTTGCTACGGTACACATTTAGTAAGCAGATGTGCGTCACTTGGGTTCTGACTCAGTTGGAACAGTAAGCCTGATGTATGATTAATGCATTGACAAAGCGCTTCTCTACTTTTCCGAGCAATACATGGTTCAAGTGCAGAAATTCGTCATTTCTCATGTAGGTAATCGTTAAGATAAGATTACTGCGATCGATATCAGCAAACAAATTGGAGAAACTTGTAGACTGAGAATACACGGCTTTCAGACATGTGACGAGGTCTAAGGCTTTGTCAATTTTCTGACAGTGCCCAGTATTTTCTTCTTTCCCTTGTAGCGACATTATGATCACTTTGATTTAGCTTTTTGGACTACATCCACATCTTGGTACAGCTCATAGAGTTCGCGGTTGTATCTTCTCCTCCATTCGCACACAGCACCAAATATCCGACGAAGTACTTTTCTTTCAAAAAAACCAAATATTAGCTCCCCTTTTCTACTTATCGTATAGCACTCGGCACCATAAATCAGGACTGCCAAAGAGGCAGGATTAAGGTTCGTTAGAGCATGCAATTTGTACTTCGAGTGAGGATTTCTGAACTCATTTGTTTCGCTAAACCGAAGTAGCAGCAGTTTCCTAAGGTAATTCTCTAAGGTGTCATTCGTGGAGTTGATTTTTACTCCTAGGTAGAGGAACTCCTTAACTACCCCGAAGTTATTGCTATAAACGGTGACATTTTGTCCTACACCGCTGTTGTGCGTCCGGCGACCACAAACGGTTCACAGTGTTGGACAGCGTACACAAAGTATGTTGACAAATTAACTGCAGCTGATGTTAACCAACGACCATACCACGTCGAGTTACAGATCACCGCAATTAAACGACGTTGGGCGCGGTTAGTACGTAGATGGGGGACTGTTTGAGAACTACCGCGTGTCGTTGGTCAGTCCCGTCTACAGAGTGTTGAGGTAGATAATACATACGTGGTATCACAATGGACCTAAATTGATCTAAGTGTATCGGCTTCTACCGACAGCCACCTAAACCTAACCTAACCTAACGGCAGCTGAGATGAAGATGCGTCGCATGACAGCAGGAGTAACAAAGATTGATCGAATAAGAAGTTCCCAGATCCGAAGAAGCCCTTCACGTCAAAGAACCTATCTCGAAAAGAATGGAGCATGGTTACAGCAATAGGATTGCTTGATTGCGCGATAAAAACAAATTTTATTTTTTTGTTTGGATTTTTATTTAAATTGTTGTGAATAATTGAACCAGCTAATAGAATTTTGCAACAACGATATGCCAATTATTAGGTTAGGAAGGTGTAAACGATTTGCGAAGTGATGACTGATGAATCATTTCAACAGTTTTTGAATACAGCAGATGAAAAACAGAATGCTGTTGAATATGTTCCCTCCTTAAGATCACGGAGAATGAAAAGTCGATCTACCCGATTATGCGAATCCATTGTTATATCTTCTCTTTCCCCAAGAGTGACAATGACGATGAAATAACATCATTAAAACGAGTTTGTTTTGAAATAACCGACTCAGTTATTTCAGAGATAAATGAAAGGTTTGAGCATAACAATAATATACTGAATGCTGTCGAGTCTGCTACAGACTTAATGAGTGAACATTTTAACTACAGCGACTTAAAACTACTGACAGAATTAAATTTGGTATTGCCTTCAGACAAAGAAATTTTAGTTGTGAACAATTATCTGCTTAAAGAAAAAAATAGCTTTGAATTGCAAGATAAGAATATACCTCATATACCTGTTTCCTGTTAAAAACACTTTTCCTACAACTTACCGCTTCCTTAAAGCTGTCGAGACATTTGGTGCTAGCAAATCTTTGAACGAGTCATCATTTTCGACACTTTCAAGAATAGACGCAATACGACGGTCATCAATGACTGATCAACGACTGCGAAATCTTTCTTTTATAGCATTCGAAAAAAAACGCTTGAATTCGTTGCAAATAAATTATATTTTGCGTTAATAGAACAATATACAACTTTTTTAATTCTAAGTAGATATATGTATTTACTTGTGTGTGTATAAATATAATATATACATACCCATTTCTTGATCTCATATAGCATATATATTTTGACTTTCTTTTTAAAAAAAAAAGTCAGATCACTCAAAAAAATTAGAACTCACCCATACATTAGGTTCTGGCTACGGCCGTGGTACGAACCCTGTCAAAAAGGCAATATCAAACATCAATCAGGTCGAAAAACTCCTGGATCACACAAATGCAGCAACACCAGCAATTGGTTGCCCTCAGCAACAAAGTAATTCAAAATCGGGATGCAGTTAAGTTTGAGGGTTATGACTCTAATCCTGATCACAGCCTCACCGCCATTAAGGAAGAAGACGAAGATAGAAATTTTCGATCGCATTAAGATATTGAACAAAGAACTGCAAAATTCGGATCTCTGTGTTATGTAATCTCATGAAATGGTAAAAGCAGCTATTGACGTCTTGGACGCTTCTCGTGATTCTCAATTTGAAGAAATTTGGGAAAAAAGCGTTGGAGCAGTAGAACTGAAGGTGAAAACCTGAAGCGCGCGAAGTTCTAAAGATTTTTTTCGAAAATCTTACTTTGAAGTTTTGACCAATTATTATCGCTGAACATCAGATGTATAAATGATTCTGCGCGCTTTTTCAAATTGTTTGAACGATTCGCTTGCAGATGTCAATGTTATAGAATTTTTTAACAAGGCTGACTTCGGCAACTTTTGGCAGAAAAAAACTTGAGCGAAGCTGTAAAATTTTTGCAAAAATACGAATTTAGTAAAGGAAGATTTCGTGCGCTTCGTTCGGCTACTGACCGCGATTTCAGCATTCAAATGAACGCTGTTTTTCTGTTTGACTACGAAAGTTTTCAATGAGTTTTATGGCGGCATTTTTTTTTGTCAAGCTTCCCAAAATATTAGACGAAAATACGCTGCAATGTGACCAGAAGAGGTGAAATATATCTTGCATAGGAAACCCAGACAGGCAATGTTCTTGGCGACAACGAATATGTGGATGTGGTCAATTCGACGGTTGGCATTAACACACATACCGAGAGTGGACAGTCTTTCGGTTTCGGCGATGCAAGTTCTATTTACGAATAATGACAGAGCATTTGGGTTTCCTTTTAATGAAAGAAGACAGCATTGTCTTTGGGAGCACAATATTCCACTCTATTGAGTTTTAAAGGTTAAGCTATTCAAAAACAGCGAATCTCGCAGGTGAACCCCACAGGCAGACCAGAAGGAATGCAGTGAGTGGGATTTTTTTAATTTAGATCATTACCTCGTCGCTAAAGAAAAAGAAAGAAGATGCAATGCAAAAACAGCGTATGGTATACATTCGACAGTACGTTCGAAGTAAACAGATGAGTATTTGATAAAGAACGACTATTGTGTAACAAATATTGTGCGGCGGAAAGCAACTGGCTATTTTATCTGAGCCCTGATAATAAAATAATCAGTAAAACAGGAAACGTAACGAAGACTTGAAGTAAATCAACCGTTTGTGCTATATTAAAGTCGACTATTCGTTTTATTGTACTCTATCTAGCAACTCCGAATTAATTTTGGGTGCACCTGACCAAAGACATCTTTTATACCAAGTGGATAAAATGTCTGGCCAGGGAATTGGTCAAAAAGTGATTGCAAAGAAAGTAGCGACATCAAGTATGTGGTCAACGAAGAAAGAAACTTATTTCGGTTTCACCGATATAAGTGTCATTTGTGGAATATTAAGTTGTCGCCCTAATGGGGAACACTTTAAGAAAAACTTTATTCAAACCAGCTCATTCCGTACTCTGTTGCTCAGTTTCAATTTCAATTTATTAACATCTTTAGTTTTGAGTTGTACAATAAGACCTGGTCTTTTATAGTACAAACGGTAATTGCATCAATGCAAATTCATCCACGCTTTATTTTAAAATTAAATTAAAAGAGTTTAACTTAAATTCTATCTTCAATCCATTTTTCCATTACAGTGTACGACATCACAAAGCGTTCATCGTTTACAAATCTTCAAAAGTGGATCGAGGAGGTTCGACGCTATACAGCATCGAATGTTCTTCTCATATTAATCGGCAACAAGTGCGATCTCGAAGAAGAACGTGAAGTTGATTTCGAAGAAGCCGAAGCCATGTGCCAATATATTCCAGAGATTCTCTTCGTCATGGAGACGTCAGCGAAAGAGAACACAAACGTTGAAGACGCTTTCACCTGCCTCGCTGCTGAACTTAAGGTTTACATTAAATATTCTCGTCTCGTTTAAATAACTCACTTTTAAGTATGTATTTCCTAATTTCCAGAGAAAACACAGCACGCTGGACGTGGAAAACCAAGAAGAAAGCGGCATTCACTTAGGACAGAGTAAACCATTAAAAAATTGCAGCAGTTCCTGCAATCTCACATAGAAGGAATTTCCACCCATCTTTATTCGACGCGTGCGATCAGTTCGCTGATTTGTGTTAAATAAATATTTTATTTTTTAGATTAATTTGATTTTGAATATGTATTTGTTAGTATCGTTATCACAACAATAACCACAAAATAATAGGAACCTTAAAACAATTTTAAGTACAAAAAAAAGAAAATGCATTCGCAACAACAAAGAAGAATAACAAAAGCAATAGTCCGGTCCGACTAACAGGGAATAATTTGCAAAACATATAACTACATAACATAAATGCAATTAATGTCAATTAGTAGAATCATATTTGTTTAGAATGTATAAATCTGTGAGATTATGTTCAAGACCAAGTTACATTATTCTTAACCAAGCATTCGAGAAGTGAATATTGTAATTGTAGTATCGTTAGTTTCGTTTAGACTTAAGAAAATTTCCAATAGAACGCCGCACACGTCTCGACAGTTAATGCACCGTAGCTGATTTATTAATTATAGTATCTTATATATAAACAAATCTTCACTGCAACATCCATTGATACGACTGTTTTTATGTGGCGGTGTCTTTCATATTTTATTTAAATATTTTGATAACATCACTTCAATGTTTTATGTGCTCACAAAAGAAAGATATTTGTTGCGTTTCTTTTTTTCGAAATCGCAGATGTAACATAGTCCTATGTTTATTCCCAAAAATGTATCTTTCTGGAAACAAATTCGTCCTTATTGTTATTATTTTACGACTCTTTTTATTTGTGTCATCAAATTTTTATTATAAATTAATACAAAAAAAAACTAGAAATAATTATTATTTTTATTGAACTGCAGATATGTACATTGTGTTGCTTATAAATACATGTCTCTCAGGAGAAGCCAACCTACCAACCTACGGAGGTGGGTTGATCGCACCGAATATGTCTGCTCCAATTCAATCTTTTTGATACCATGTTGGTGGCATTCAGTTCTCGAACTAATCTGTCTCGCTTTGTCTTCTTCGTTTCAGTATTCACTACCATATAGCATAGTTGTAAAACTAAGCGTTGAGTCCCGTACAGGAACAGGCTAAAAATATATTATCTGGACAATTTCAACATTCAGGTGAGCCTAGCGACACACTTAACACCTTAAAGCTTTCGCGCCGCATGTGCTCACCGGTGTCGAAAAGAAAGTCCAAGCAATAAACCATTACCAGGAGCATGCAAGTGCCGATATCGTAAAGAGGCAGGCTTAAAATCTCCTGGTTCACACAAGTGCAACAATACCAGCATTGGATTGTGCTCATTGACCACGCGATAGTAGGGTTTCAGTAAAAAAGGACTATGAACCCTCAAGTCCAGATCATAAACTCGCCGTTAAAGCAGATGAAGTAAAACTCTGCGTTAAATATAACATTTCTTCGAGCGAGAAGCATCGAACTTCAGTAGTTGAATACTGGTCGGCGGTTTGTTTGTTTGTTGTAGGTTTGACCATGTTAATTTCAAGACCAACATATTTCGCATATTGTTCAAATTGCTTAAAAGCATGTACCATTGAATGAAGTGCGAAAACTAATGCCCGTGCAGAGACGGGATGTAAATATCACTGCAGATTCACTATAAAAAAGCGGTTGTTGTAAAACGTGACATGGAAGAGAAATTACATCTGGGCAATTTCATTTAACATCTTGAAACTGTCCTGCATGTGTGCATACTAATTCGTGGATTTAAACGACTGGAGATCACCAGTGTCGTAAAATGAAGATCAAACAATAATCGGAGAATGTGCTCGTCGAAATTAAAAAAAAAACAATTGGTAGAGCTAAAAACTCCTGGACCACACAACTGCAACACAACCAGCATTTAATTGACCTCAGTTATAAAGTGACCCGAAGAGGTCTGCCAATTTTCATTGAAGTCGATCCCTCACAGGGGGACCAGTAGCGATGCAATAAAGATGGGCGGCTATGATCCATTTTATTCTGATAATAGCTTCGTCGTTAAGGAAGAAATAGTGCGAAAACTTAAAGCAGAATTTGTGTGCTTCTTGCAATAGTAGCTTAAAGAGTCAACTAAAGAATAATGTTTCAGAAATAAATATTTAAGAATAGTTGAAAAGGTTGACTATTAGGAGAATTTGAAGACTATACGTTTGAAAATTGGGAGAAGTTGAAGACTATACGTATGCGAATCTATATAAATAAAATCCATGTATGTATGTTTTTTTTGTCTATGCTATAGACCCCGAAACCACAAAACCGATTGAGCTCAAATTGACAGGCAATCTTCGGCGTAAGAGTGTTTTGTCAAGTTTCGTTTAGAAACTGTGTTTGATTTGAGAAAGTAGACTGACATAGGCACCTGCCAGACAACTAGCCCCTATTCCTAGCGGTTAGGCACCGCAACGCATGCCGTGTACCTGCTGTAATGTTCTATTTCAGATTTTAGGATAACAGAAAAAACTATTTACTAACGAATTAAGGCTAATGCGAAACAACTTTCGAAGGACTCCGCTAGTTGTATAATTAACTAGCTGCTCCCGCCCGTGCCCAAGAATTGTGTTTGCTAATATGTTCGAGAGACTACATTATTATTGTCTATACTGCGCCTAACAAAATGCAATTTTTTAGTAACAAACAAAATTGCAAATTTGGACGGTTTTTGAAGAAACACTCTCATGCCAATACCAGGGATTGCCTAATTTGAGCTCAATCGGTTCAGTTGTTAAAAGGACTGCACCTTTTTCTCCGCATAACTTAGCCCGTTTCTGCAACTTCGTTGCTCCGCTAAGGGTAGGTGCTAGTTTTCTAGCAGGCGCCTTTTGTCGGCTTTTTTTGAATCAAACAGCAACACGAAAGAAAGAAAGAATTTTTTTCTTTGAAATTACCGATACATGTTGAGAATAGGTTAGGTTAGGTTTATGTGGCTGTCGACACACTTAGACCAATTTAGGTCCATTGTGATACCACGTATAATTATCTACCTCTACTCTGTAGATGGGACTGGCCAACGACACGCGGTTGTTCTCAAACGGTCCCCCATCTACGTACTAACCGCGCCCAACGTCGTTTAATTACTGTGATCTGATGAGAACCGATTAATTCGACGTGGTATGGTCGTTGGTTATGGTGAGAATAACAACTTGCCAATTTTCGATTGACGCAAAAAAAATGCAACCGCAGAGAAATAACGATGACTAATAAACAAACAAATGTCAGAGCTGTGGATAATTTTATTTCATTGCTTTACAATTCTAATCATTCTTCATACAAAACACTATATAGGTTTTTCCCCAAAATGTTCTAATTTTCTGGTCAATTTTTCTTTCTGCAAAAACCTTATTTGGATTACAACGACAAAAAGGTAAGTAAAAACTCGAGTAGTCGATCGGCTCCTTTATTCAGTCTCAACAGACCACTCTTCTGCTGAAGGGCTTTTAACGACTTCATCAAACTCTGAAGATATTTTCCTATTTCCAATTCATAGCCCGATTGGCTTTTTTTATTTCTTTGTTTCAGGAAAGGCGAACCTATATATGACGCTAAGCAGGCTCCCCGAATTCAGATACGTGTTGCTTCTATTCTTTAATTAATTTTAATTTGTATTCTTCCGAAAAAATGTCTCTCGTAAGCGAATTCCAAAATTTGCTCGTTCTGTATAAAAATAAAAAGAGCTTTTGGTACGCAGTACATACTGGCAGGACGCAGTTGATAAGTGCTCCGTCTGATAGTGAGCAATTGCTGCCTTTTGAATAGGACGAAACAATTATGCGTTTCTAGGAATCATGTCGTTTAATTCCTCCGAACATCTCCCGTGGTATAAGCTATAGAATAGACAAAGTTCAGCAACAAGTCTTCGTTGAGCCAGTGATCCAAGATTTTAACTCAAGATCAATAAATTCGACGAATTTGAATAATGTCGAAGAGAATGTTCGGAAACTCCAGATGTGAGAGCCATACTCAATTCCTAACTTTACCTTTAAAGTAAAATACCTTCTTGCTTAGAAAATGTAACTCAATTTTATGGAAGCAGGCTTTGCAATAACAGTTAAGGTAAAGGAGTGCCAAATTATTGCCGATTTCAATGTAGCATCACAAAGACGCATTGTCCGATTTTTATATTTGATATAAATATCTTACCTCGATTATCATAACGTCAACTTGGTTCTTCATTTGAGCATCGGATATCATCATCGGATTCACAACGTAAACTGTGAGTTCGAAAATGAACAATTCCAGTGGAGCTTAACATTCATGCGGATCTTGAGATTCTTCTATTCAGATTTCATGGTAGAAGTGATTGTATTGCGTTGCACGACAGTGAAAATATTACACCCTTATTATGGTTGTCAAAGATCAATTATTGATAAACGACAAAATTTATCAATCGGACGACGTTGTGGTATTATGATTGTCAATTGACAAATTATACATCTACATATTGTAAGCACTGACAAGCAGAATGCAATTGTGAAGAGGTATTTCATTTGAAATTTTAGTTATTTAATTCTTTTTTCTATGAATCATTCGGTTTTGCTTCAGTTAAGTTAAAGTTGTTTACATTTCCGTTCAATTGTCTTTGCCAATGTTGGCTTTGAAGTCCGTGAGTGCCACACTAGAGTATTGCTTTGGCAGTCGTATGCAAAAGTGATTCATGTCAGAGAGAGTAATATTGACCTTAACTGAGCTTTTGTAAAGCAGATAATACAGATGTCATGTCCAAAATAATATTAAAAATTAAGCAAATGATTTTTATACGACTAAGTATTTTCTGAACTGAAAAACAGTCCCGGATGCTTTAAACTTTATTAATACAAAAATTAGAGCATTTTCCTTGCAAATTTCATTATAAAGTAAGATTCCCTAAAACCTATGTACAAAGTTCGGCTATAAAAATATGAATCCAATTAAATGCTAGCTTTCACAGCTTTATGTGTTAATTTGTGCCGTTTCTTCCGTACGTGCCGACTTGCACCTCTAGAGGGATCTGCTTTATTCAAATCATAGCGGAAAATGATCGATCGACTGTCAAAAAAGTATTTCAGTTCCTGAAAAGATTTGTAAAATAGTTTTACATCCATTCAACAACCAATATTGATTGGCAAAACTTACCTTTGGATCGTATCGATATCCAAGTCTTTTAAAGAACAAATAGATCTCCTGCAAGTCGATTGGTTCATAATGTAGAATTGCTTCATGCAGTAAATTGTTTGACTTCACCAAATTGTACCAAGCAATGTGAAATGGCAGAAGAGCTGTGGAAATCTAGAAAACAAAAACAGCATTTATTCAAACTCTCCGAGGTAAACGAATGATTGGTTTACTTTTTTGCTAGTGTTAGTTTGAAATATGTACTGTTCATTTGCAATCTCCGTTGCAGAGCCAATGTCTGAGACTAAAATGTGGCCCCAGCAGTCTTTTAAGTTAAATTTAGAAGCTCCTATCATGCACTCTTGATCTTCATTATTTGACCCATCGTCATTTGCCACCGCAGTTTGTGAAGGAATTTCGCTTTCATCGATCAAATAAGGATGCGTCTGGTTGTAGACATATTCCAATATCTTCACCGCTTGTTTCGGCTTCAGCTTCCTTATTCCGTATCTAAACAGTTGATCTAGCAAAGCTGTCTCCTCCATCGTCGCATAGTTGGGTTTTTTGGCAACATTTGATGTCCGAACTAAATAAGTTCGACCGTTAAAATTAAATTCTTTCGGCGACTCGGGTGCCTTTTGCGGAGATTCAATCTGAGCGCTTATAGTTCCCGTCAAAAGTTGATCCAATCCAGTTGGCTTTTTGTAGGCTTTTTTTGAAGGGCTCCCATAAATCAGCTTATCAATGTCATCAAAATTGGATTGGTTATCATCGTCGCACTTTGTAAATGCTGAAAACTTGTTCGTGCTTGAGAAACGTTTCAGCGGAGCCGAACTTTCTGCGGCTGAGGCGATAAATGACTCTGATAATGTTCTACGGCATTTAGTTAAAGAATTAGTTGACTTTCGAGGTGATTTCTTTGGAGTTTTTATTGGTGTTTTGAATGGAGACTGTTCTTCGAGGATTCCGAAATCAGATCGCTTGCTCAAATCCAAATCTAATAAATCGAGTGAAGTGTTTGATCGGGTTTTCAAATTCAACTCAAACGTCTCAGATTGCGAGGGCAGTGGCTGAGAATCTGCCACTAGATCCACAAAGGAGAACTCATGTTGCGACATAGAACTGTTCAACCAGTTGTCAACGGTGGCATTGTGACCCATGCAATGATCTTCCTCGTCTTTATCATGCATGGGCTTTTCAGTCCTCCAAATTGAATAATTGATTTCATCATCAGATAAGAGAACACGTTCATTATCACCATCACTCGTTTGCGTTAAGTCGATTGAGTCCTCGGTTTTTGAACGGCTAAACGAATTGGATTTATGAAAATCTTCTGAAGCACTACTGCCGAAAGAGAAACCGGTTCTATTTATGTGGTTAGGATTGTCAAATTTGTCTTCTCTTAATCGGGCTGTAAGTGATGTGGAAGGAGCGCAATCAGCGAGAGCCCTATCCTGGTATATGTCAACTGTACCATCGGACTTTTGGGAGTTTGAATTGCTTGCGCATTCTGTTAAATCGATAATCGTCGGTATGGAATCTACAAAAATAAATTGCGAGTGAAAGTTGAAGGTATATTGAGTTGATGAACTTACTGTGGTTGATGTCATTGGAGTTGTTTTTAGTGTCCGAAAAAATCTTTTCTAAATCAAAGGGGATTATACAGATTATTTAAGAATATATTGCAGTTTTTGGCCAACATAGATGGATAGAAAAGGGGATGAGGGAGAGCAGAATTAAAAAATACGTACTGCAACCGACTAAAAAAAGCAATGAGACGGTACCGAGTCAAATGAAGAAGAGTTGTGGTAGTTAGAAATGCTTATGACATTTTTTTTGTTAAAAACCGCTTACCTTCATCACTAGAGAAGCTCTCATAAGTCGTTATATGATGTTTATCGGAACTTAATTTGCTGCAGTTGAATTCGCTCATTTTGGTGCAAACATCTGTAAAAGACGAATAATATTTTGTTACTTTTCGTAGATAAAATATTTGCAGAAGCTCACAACCAGATTCCATTTCAACATCTGAATCCGCAAATATATCTGGCGATGTGGAACGTATAGAGCTGATTTGTATCTGTGTCTGCAAGTCGTCTCCGCTGTGCATTCTAGGTGTTTGTGCCATCGCGGACATTGGAGGTGTGCTTATTTCCATTGAATTTAAGGTTGCGCTCTGATTGAAAACTGTGTTATTGCTATTAAATGCGTAATCTTTTACCGATAAAGGTGTTTCTTCTTTTCGAGGACTTGCCGCGTTTATTAGTTCTTCATGGTGAACGTTGGGAAATGAGCCAATTGTTGATTTAATTTTTAGCTCCAACATTTTCGAATGATCAGCTGGACTTGAATAAGGAAGACTACGTTCCTCCAAACAACCATTTGCAGTGACACATTCGCTTAAAAAACTTGAGCATGTAGGACTCATTTTCATGTCAGATTTATAGTAAGGAATGGATTCTATTGTAGCAGGTATTGAGTGTTCTAAGTTTTCAAGTGTATCTGGGCATGGTAATGAAAGGCCAAGTGCCTCATGACCCCTGCTCTTTTTCATTAAGGGACTCTGAAGTTGTGGATCGACAACAATGTCTCCTTTAGGAAACGGTCTTATTTTGTTGGGGGTTCTATCCCGTCCTGCAATGCGTCGTATATCTTTCAGTAAATATCCTGCTTTAGTTTTTGAGGGCGTAAAGAGACTTAACACATAGAACTCCACCACATCGACCCGTTCGTTTACATCTGAACGGATAATAACGTGATCATCTGCGATCAGCGCTGAAAGATTTTCGCTTTCGACCGAGCAGCTCCACGTCTCATCGGCAGGAACGGAATCACTTAATTCACATTGTGCACCAAGGAGCTCCTCGACTCTCTGATTAATTTTTTCCAACTGCCTCTTAGGGTTGCGTAGAGTTAATGCGGTGAACTTATTTGCCCAGTTTGTCTTTTTCTTACTCGGAAGAAAAGCAGTTAGGTTGTAATCTGAAACAGTTGATGAGAATTATGAATACAAGTTAGAAGTAATACAACCAGACGACTACCTTCAGATTCAGCCACACGGAAGCCAAATTTCTTCAATTTATTTCGAATGCCAGTCTTGTCTTCGTTTGTCCTATCATCTTCCTCATCATCCACGACGATTACCCCACTTACGTCCGCTTCGGATCTGGATAACGCTAACGCCAATTGCATTTCATCAGGATTTATATTGTCCACAAGGCAGTGCTGGGCAGTGATCGTTGAGAATATCTCTTCATTTTTATGAAACGCAGTTTTAATCTTTTGCTGCCGTTTTGGTCGAGGTTTCGCCTTAGCTTTAGGTGCCTTTTTGATATTTTTAGCTGCAGTTTCAAAGTCATCAGATGTAGATTTCGTAAGGAACTCTGTGATGGGTTTGTCGGGAACTTGTTTCAATCGCAATTCCTTTGGCAGAAAGGATGAAAGTTTTGTTCGTGTAGCGGACTTTGGCAGGTTATCTTCTACTTGATCTATTGGTGATGGCAATGGCTGTGAGTAAACGGTAATCTCAACTTTATTTGGCGGTGTCGTAGGCGTGGCTTCGGGTGTAAAGAAAGTGGAAATAGTTGTTGTGACTTTTCGGCGCCCATTTCTATGGAACACAAAAAATAGAACAAAAAATTAAAAGAAAAACTAGCTTCCTAACTTTCTACATTGCACTTTTATTTATAATAGACAATTAGAAGGTAAGCAACAACAAAATGTACCGTGAATCTAAAGTTCCTGCCGTGGGCAATCGTAATTTTTTTAAATTAGCTTTTCTTGTGTTCATTTTGGAAGGTTTATCAACTGTTTTATCGCTCTGTGTTCATATCTTTCTGCTCTTCAATCATTTTAAGAATTTGCTCACCGCGCCTAGGTGTGGGATTCGAGAACAGATATTTGCGATCACGTTCCTCTTCGGTTTCGGTGGTAATTTCGCGGTAAAGTTTTTCGTTGACCTCCCGGAAGATTGGAGTACAACTACAAAACAAGTAAATTATATAATACATTGATTGATTTACATAGACCTAAGCCTTACGCAAAGGCAGCAAAAACTGCGACTCCCAAGACTATACAACCAGCCGCAAAGCGATTTCTGTATTGAAACGATGGTGTTCCTCGAGTTTGACGTGGTTTCCTTCGGCTTACGTCAATATTGGGATCCATTCCAGATATATTAACTTTGTCAGTATTTTTTTGGATTTTATGCTGTAAACAGCATAATTAATTTTAAAGGCAATATTAAATAATGAATAGCAGTCTGTCTATGAAATTCTGCACTATTTTAAAAGAACTGTCACTTTTTGAAGTTGAACGATTTTGGGACCGATTCTAATGAAATCGTTCAAGTACATAACTTAATTTTTAATAGCAGAAACACATTTCCACAGCAACAGCAACGCGACTTTGACAGCCGCTGAAACCATTTTAGAGCCAATGGCACAAAATTTAAGCCGGATAAAGTACACTTTAAAGTTATTCTACTATTTATGTAGTAAGACAAAATTAGTGTTTTAATAATTAAATCCAACATAAATCCCAGTTTATCGTTATCACCTTTCGCTAAACTTAGCTTATCCCTCGAAAGCATCCGTAAGTGGAACTAACCTAATAACCAATAATTGGAGCATGCCGAGACCTTCCTCAAAGCCAAAATCGGGAAGCCTGTCAATATTCATTCAAATCAATCCGGTGAAGTCCACAGGCAGACCAGTAGGCATTTTAAAATCCTGTCAATCCCGATCATAGCCTAGCCGCAAAGGCGATGAAGAAGATCTATTAATTATAATAAAATGCCAAATTCACTTCATTTAAACTTACATTAGTATTTCAAATTTCCACCTCTGGCAGCTGTCAAAACCACATAATATGACTTATTCACTGTCTCAAACTTTTATTTAGATGTCACATTGTTTCTTAAATGTTACAAAATAGAAGAAGGAAACGAAAGGAGTTATATGAAGCAAGCTTTCGCTCACGAATGATTTCTTTCGTTGTTTGAAATGCGAAAGCGCTTTTCGTTTAATTTTTACAGAATCCCCTTAGGCAGCTCTGTCACACGCGATGTCCACTTGCGATCAACTGATAGTATAGAAAAAAAAATTGCGTATGGATTGGATGTGTTTGTGGTAATCCACTGATGATCCCACAACACCACATCTGGGTGAAACGCCAAGAATATAATAGTCATGCTACAAATAGTTGACTATATATATAAATTTTTATTTTTCAATCATAGGCTAAAAATTCATTTCTTACGTTTATTCTTCTTATTGAAGAAGCATTTGAAATGGAAAAAACAATTCACACTCACTCTTAAGTTGTGAATACACATATACTCGTTGTATAACGAGAAAAAATTTGAGTATAGAAAACTGCACCATATGTCAGGTGGAGACTAGTATAGAAACTATATTTCTATAGTTTGCGACAGAAAGCAAGCTGTGCTCGCATACTCTTTATCGCATGCTGAAAACAAAGGAGAGAAGTCATTCCTTGCTGTTAGTGTATTGATGCTCTCCATAAAAATATTTGCCTCTCTCTCAAACAAACAAAAAACATAAGCCGTGTTTTTTGCACGCGGATATAGGATTGGCATAAAATAACGACCATCGCCGCTTAAGAATTCATCAAAAAAAACTTGGCAGCACACATGCACCTATGACATGCACCGTGACACAGCTGTAAGTTGTAGTTAAGAAATTTGTATTGAAAATCCTGAAATTGAAAAATATTTACTTCCGCCAATTGAAATTGATGACAAGCATATTCTAAAATTATTAAAAACCATTTCTTATTAACAGATTTGCTAAATTCAATTACCCTTATAATGAAGTTTGAAAAATAATAATAATAAAATCACGAATAAAATATTCGGCGGGATGTGTCAGTGGTCGGCGGGATGTCAAACTTTGACTTTCCCTGAAAAATTTATCGCAAATACTCATCAGAAACGAAGAAAATGGATTTTGGAAGCACTGTTTATCCCCGCTAAAGGACTTTAAGATTAGACTGTATGCCACGTTGGCATTTAATGACCATTTTTGACAGTTCTCGCTGTCAAAATAGGTTCATGCAGTCTAATCGGCATATCTCAAATGACCTAATGACCAAATGACCACAAATGACCTTGCTGATTTTGACAGATAAAAATTACAAAATTGCATGCAGTGTAATCGGACAATAAGCACGAATGCCAGTATAATGACCTAATGACCATATGCAATTTATTGAAATTTGATTATGGCATTGCTGTCATTTTTGTCATCTGCAAATTGTCATCTTTTCCAAGCGTGCAGTTATTTAATACTTCAATAATAACATTTTTGCATGATAATAATAATATTTTTGGTTAGTATCTGCTGTAAATTGTTTTAATAATTACATTTTTATTGTGCTTTTGTTCAGTGTTAATTAGTGGTTTTCTTCTTATTTTTATGTGCATGGTTTAGTATTTCTTGTGTAATACCTAGGTATTACTTTAATGTTTCCGATTATCTGTTTTATTTATTTTGTTGAAAAATTAAGTTTCGCTTTAACATGGACGGCGTTACCACAACTCACTCTGAAAATATAACAACAAATGCCACTAATGACCAGCATAGCAAAAATGACAAAAATGGCCATTGTGGTCACGTAGTCTAATATACTACCCTGAAAGCGCTGAACTTTTGGGCATTCGACAGATAACCTGGTCATTTGGCTGGTCATTTGAATGCACAATTGGCATGCAGTCTAATCTAACCTTTAGCGGCGATAGCTATCCCCGCTAAAGTTAGCGTATATAGGATAAGTTGTTGTATTTTACATGCAAATTTCAAATTATCCCTATATCCGCGTGCAAAAAAATACGGCTATAGTATGCGATGAAATGGCCAGCAAACAAAATTTGACAGTTGCTCTGCTTTTGCTTTTTTCTTCTGCTGTCATTTTTTTATTTTTATTTTAAATTAATTCATTTTAACACAACTAAAAATAAAACAATATCCTAGTTTACCTCTTATTTGTGTATTTTAGCCGTTTAAATTAAATCCGTTACCATTTTAGCCAAACTAACATAAACAATTCGACTACATTAACACAACCAGAAACAGTTTGATTCTCCCTGTTAAATGACACCATTTTTGACACAGTAATTTTTTGAACAACTGGCACGATTGTAAACAAACAATTTTAACTTCTTTTCGGGAATTTCTTTTTTTTTGATAAAAGTTAAATATTTTATCACAATATCGGTGCAAATATTAACACACCATCATGGATTATGATTTCAAAATGAAAACGCAAATGGAGCGCACCAAAGTGGAGGACTTATTCAACTACGAAGGCTGTAAAGTTGGCCGTGGAACATACGGTCATGTCTACAAAGCAAAATGGAAAGAAGCTTGCGATGGAAAAGAATACGCACTGAAGCAAATTGATGGGACAGGTTTGTCCATGTCAGCATGCCGTGAAATTGCATTATTACGTGAATTAAAACACTCGAACGTTATCACATTAATTCGGGTTTTCCTCTCACACAACGACCGAAAGGTGTTTCTCCTCATTGACTATGCGGAGCATGATTTGTGGCACATTATCAAATTCCACAGAGCTGCGAAAGCAGCGAAAAAACAAGTTGTTGTTCCACGGGGAATGGTAAAAAGTCTGCTCTACCAAATTCTAGACGGGATTCACTATTTGCACAGCAACTGGGTGCTGCATCGCGATCTTAAGCCCGCAAACATTTTGGTTATGGGCGATGGCAACGAACGTGGCCGTGTTAAAATTGCTGATATGGGCTTTGCAAGACTCTTCAACGCGCCGCTTAAGCCTCTAGCCGATTTGGATCCGGTAGTAGTCACATTTTGGTACCGCGCACCAGAGTTGCTTCTGGGTGCACGACATTATACAAAAGCCATCGACATTTGGGCCATTGGGTGTATTTTTGCTGAACTCCTCACATCGGAGCCGATCTTCCATTGCCGCCAAGAGGACATTAAGACGAGCAATCCATATCATCACGATCAGTTGGATAGAATTTTTAATGTCATGGGATTCCCTCAGGACAAAGACTGGGAAGACATTAAGAAGATGCCAGAACATCACACTCTCATCAAGGATTTCAAGCGGTCCAGCTACTCAAATTGCTCTTTAGCCAAATATATGGAAAGACACAAAATTAAGCCCGACAGTAAGGCATTCCACTTGTTACAGAAGCTTTTGCTGATGGATCCAAACAAACGTATAACATCGGAGCAAGCAATGCAAGACCCATACTTTCAAGAAGATCCACTGCCGACGCAGGATGTCTTTGCTGGCTGCCCTATTCCTTATCCGAAACGTGAATTTCTCACCGATGACGATCAAGAGGACAAGTCTGACAATAAACAGCGACAACAGCAACAACAACAGCAACAACAACAGCAGCAGCAGCAACAACAGCAGCAGCAACAACAGCAGCAACAACAACAACAACAACAGCAGTCAAATCAACACCACGAGCCAAATAGTAAACGTGTTCGGCTCTCTGGGCCCGGACAGCAGCAGGGACAAGTGAATCAAGGCCAAGAATTCCATCAGCAGCAAATGATATTCAATCAACAGAATAATTTCCAGCGGTTCTAAGCGAAATTGAACTTAAAAGGTATTTTATGGGGTATGATATACTTTAATCTGTAAACATCTCGAATGAGGTTTGTCGTAATAAAGTTACTTACCTGAGTGGAATTGTTTTTCTTCCTGATGAAGAGGTTGAAGGTTTTTTGAACACGCTGAGCACCCTCCGCGGCTCTTCGTGCTTTTATTGATGCCAACCACCGAAAAAAGCTCTTTAAAATAATCAGAAAACCTTCCCACGCAAGTGCTTCTCTTCTTAGTAATGTTAATAGGCTAGCTGAATGGGAAGAGTTCCACGGTAGAATTTATTTAAAATAAACCTGAACTTGTTTAATTTTGTTCCCTCTCATTAAAGTGAAACGGAAACAAACTCTGTCAGAATTACGACAAAACGAAAACAATAATTTGTCCGACAACAACAGTCTTCGGATACTAAGAAGCTTCCTAGCAGAACACAGTAAGCTAAAACGACACATAAATACAAAATTCGGATTTGATGCTAGCGGAGGAAATCGCAGTTCATCTTGTGGGAAATATTTGAGTTTTAACGCACCTCAACAGCCTGGGAGGAAACTATTAATGCCTGAGATAGTTCCGGCTCTAGGAACCCACTTTATTTATTGGCAAGGATATGATCTGGATTAGCTGGATCATAATCGTCCTTAATTCAGGCAATCATCCACGTCTTTATCATCAGATGGTAACCGCCGGTTATTGATCATATCGGCCCGAACCAGACTTACATATCTTATAAGCTCGAGTAATGAACGAAAAGAAAATGCATTGTTGAAAATGACTGGCTGATGAGTTTCCGTATTCTTACAAGAGCCCCCGGATGAATTCATAAGTTTGGGTCAACAGTGTCGTTATGGTAGATACCTAGTATGAATAACTCCAATATATTTAAGCTGAGGTCATTTAGAACTTTTAAGATTAAGACAGGGTGTTAAAATAAGAAATGGTGGAGGATTAGCCTTTAACGGAGCGCTTTTAATCTTGAAGCGGATTATTGGCATCACTCTCAGGAGACATTTTGGAACTGGCTCCTAGCCTGCAGGTTGGGAGTTAGACGCAGCGCTTGGGTATAAACCTTTCTCATTTGACATCACGACTCGGAACGCCTACGGATTCGAATTGAGAGTAGGTATGCAACTGGAACGCCAGTACACTATACTCTCAAAAACCTGCACCTGTACGACCGTCCTATGAGGAAGATATTACCGCGATACAGGAGAAGATGGAAAGGATAAGGTATGTAAAAACGACAACATAGAGATATTTATAACAGCTGTCACAAAAGGATACGGATTAGCAAATCGACTACGATCAAAGGATATTGATCTTAGGCCAATATGTGATCTCATGTCTGGGCGGAACCTACTGGGCATCCGGAGTATTTGTATTTGATAAGCTGGCAAGTACGGCAACAGACGTCTTCCGACTAATCAATTTTGCGTATAATACGGCAAAAAATAGAATGCGCATGCAAATAGCAACTTGTCCTCTCCAGATAGTTAAAAAGTCAACTAAATCGGCCACGTGGCAATGGTGCGATGGTAGTGTATTCACTAAGTGATTGGCAGGTCGTGCGTTCGAATCCCGACCAGGGCCATGATTTTTATAGATTGAATACACACAACAAAAACAAATCTCCCTAAAGGAATTTAGGCGCCACCTGTTGAGAAAACAAAATTCCATCGCACCAAACTTCTTTCCTATCCTTCTATTCTTGCATACAGTAAGTAGCACCCAGAAATAGGCAATGAATCATTTGCTAGGAGCTACTTACAGCAACAAACAAAAATGCTTGCGCTGTGGTTTCCACTATAAGGGTACTGTGTCACTACAGAAAAAAATAAATCCCTTTAGCGCACGCTAATTATATAAAAAAAAAAAAAAACCTTGGAAATTGACATGAGGCACGCATCGAACATCCTGAATATAAACCATACGGAGAGACGGACCTCGACTAGTAAACATTTCCTTGTTACAGCCAACTTGATAGCCCAGAAAAGAGAATTCAAAGTTGGACGCCTGATGATTTAGTGCACGTCGACTACATTTGCTGGTTCCCGTCGAGCGAATGAACAATAAATGCAACAAGGAAGACCAGATTTTTTTTTTTTTTAATGCGCATTTTACGGTAACAGAAGTAAGCTGGGTTTCTTCTTCGTTTCATTCATGTTATGTCATCACGGATTGTTGCACTTGAGAATTCAAATAAATGTGTAGTCCTTTTTTTGTGATTCCATCGGGACATCCCAGATCTCATTTTTGTCTTTCCTCTCTCAAATATGCCCAGGGTCATCTGTATCTACTTTGATTTCTGCAGCTTCTCGTTATCTTAGCGCCACCCACGTTAAACCGATTCTCCTTGAACAAAACTTCCAATTCAATCGATACTTAGTATACAAAATACAGATTCTTCGAATTCAACCAACTTTCGATCGAAATCGAATGTCAGAATAAGGATGATGTTTTTCCAATGTGATTTTGGATTAATTTGTGGTGATTTACCCACGAAAAGCCGAAACTGGTCATCATATACATATACATACTTATTAGGCCTTAACGGCCCAATACAGGGCCTAGAACCTAGGTTCCCCAACCACTTTCATGCGAAGTGGAGGGGACCTACAGTTTTACGCCGAATCGGAATGGCAAATTTGAGAAGCTTCTAATGACAATTTGATGCTCTTATATATGTTTGTCAGACGTTCGCAAGATCATCATATAGCCGTTTTATTTTTTCCAATCGCCCGTATAATATACGCTCAACAATCATAATGTTGTGAAATCAGCTTGATAGTTCGGTAATTATCACAGATACCTACACTATTAGCTTGGAATTTGATACTATCGGTAGAAAATTAATAAGTTATAAACTGTCTAATTTCTATTTGTGTTTTCTTTAACAAGTCTTTATTAATTTATAAAAATCTCTCCTTCAACAAGTCTTTATTTCTTGCCAGCTGCAGCTGCCAAAAGATTAAAGCACGGACTACCTATGTAGGTAGTCTGTGGATTAAAGTCTTTAAGAACAGCCTATTTCATTGGACGATATAGAACGAGCCTCCTGATTGGTCTCATTTTTCAAATGTCAGATGACTCGCTTCGATCTTCCAACCGAGAGGCTACATGTGACCACAAAGCCGCCCTCATAGTATGCCTTTGAGGGTCTGCTTCTCTGAAAAAAATGCTTTAGGTTATACTCCTGTGATTTAGCGATAGCATCCGAAGCGGATGACCGCATATCCTCTAAACTGTATTCCTTATTCCCGCCGACTTTTTCTTCTAAGTATTCCGTCAAAAGGTCGACCTTTTCACCCCTTTGTTCAACCCAAAACAGACCAGAATACTGTAGTAGAGTGTACAGTATTATTAAGACTATACTCGACTTGACCCAGTATGTTAGACCAGTTAGCATGATTAACTGGTTCACTGATTTTACTAAGTATGGCTTTGATGACCCGGTTAACCCGCTCAATCTGGCTATTTGTTTTCATCGTCGTAGTTCTCAGTAACATCAGTGGTGATAGCGGCAGCAGTATTTCCAGCTGGGTTCTGCATCTTCTTCGGGTAAGTGCAGCTGCGATGTTCGTGTCACATTCTCCAGCATCGGAAACAGCTCCCTTCTGGTCTCTTCTCAAACGGGCACTTGCTATGATAGTGCCCTGTTCACGTACAGTTAAAGCATCTCACTTCAGTCACATCGGTCACTTCGGCCTTGGCTTTGGGAATCGGAGCTCTCGGTTTTGGGTTGTTTGTATCCTGCCTTGCGTTGAGTCGGCTTGAACGGCGCTGCTCATACAAATCAAGCGATTCCTTAAACTGGTCCATCGTTCTTGCGTTCATAAGTAAGTAAGATTCAGGCGAATTATCTTGCGTGCCATCAATGATGAATCCCATTACCTCGAATTCGTCGATATGGCCGCAGCGAGCAGCGATGTTCTCCATCTCGAGCACATATCTGAGGATGTTGTCTTTCTTATTCCATCTGTGGTTTTCCAGAGTCTTATAAATTTCGTTACGGCCGATGGTGCGACCGAATTCTCTGACTAACATTGCCTTTAACTCACCATAATTAAAAGCATCTCTGTTGAGAAGCAATTTAGCTGTGCCTGTCAGCGAGTTGCACAATGATGTATAGCGGAATAAATCGTCGGCTCCCACCATGTGCATTACCCTTTCGAAATTGCGTAGGAAATCGTGCACGTTATATGATCTGGTCTCACTACCGAACTTGGTGACAGCGTGTTCGATATCCCGAAAGGTCAATCGGGTTGTTGAGACAGCAGAGGCCATAGACGTCTGTGCCACTGACTGGCTGGGTTGCGGCTCAGCTCGTTCCAGCCTGGCAATGGATTGTTGTAGCGTAAGGATCTCATGTCGTTTGCGGAGTATAATCAATCTGCGGTCTAACTCAGTTTCGATTTCTTCAGCAGCGGGGTTTTCATCGGTTGTGTATTCAGCGTCTGTGTAGATATCTGCGTCATCGCCGTGGTTTATGGCATCTGTGTCTTCAGTGGCACCTGTTATGGTTACAGTGGCGCTCCGGTCTCTTTCGGCATCAGCATCGGCGTTGGTTCCATCAGGGGCACTAGTGATCGTGTTTAGATTTTTGTACATTTCCCTCAATCGGGAAATGGCCGCAGTTTCGGGTACTTCAATGCCCGCACTACGTAGAGCACTCACCAATCCGCTTTTGAGAAACGGTCAGATATCGATTGTTTTTGTTATTTATTATTGTATTTTTATTTTTTTTTTACTTTTACTTGGTTGTATCAACCCCACATCTGAGTTATAAACTGTCTAATTTTTATTGTTATTTTCCTTTGTTTTAACAAGTCTTTATTAATTTATAAAAATCTCTCCTTCAACAAGTCTTTATTTCTTGCCAGCTGCCAAAAGATTAAAGTCTTTAAGAACAGCCTATTTCATTGGACGATATAGAACGAGCCTCCTGATTGGTCACATTTTCCAACTGTCAGATGACTCGCTTCGATCGTCCAACCGAGAGGCTACATGTGTCAATCTAACTGAGAGGTTTACATGAGCAGTAATAATTATGCATTACAATATGTTACAAAGTTTCGTTTATTTTTAATTGGAGCGAGTATAATCTTACAATTTAGAGTGAAAGCTGCAAATCTAGCTGTGTAGCGAAGAAGTATGCAAGTTAAATAAATGATATCAGTGGTTCACTTGAGCAATGTGCGGCTATTTTGCATTTCTTGGAACTTAGCGTTTGAAATCAGGCCAAAAAATGAGGTTAAACTGGCAGAACATTGAAAGTAACGCCCATTAAATCCAGAACGAACCAAGAGCCGAGATGGTTTCTGCAGGAGCAGTATGACTTGATATGTCAGCCGAAGGGGTTTTGGACGAACAAAAATAGAGGTGACGTTTCAAATGCGTTTTTCGTTTATAATAATGTGGAATTAGAAGGTGTGTTTAATGAACCTGAGCTGAACAGAAAAGTGCAGGATTTTGTGTTTCATGAGTAAACATTTTGCCCCAAAGCGTTCTACGTTCTGTCACTTTCTGTTCCATGAAACAGTGAAGATCAGTTTAACGCAATGTTTTCTGCACCTAGCATTGTAGTAGGGCAAGTGGGCAAGTAGGTGAATAGTGTCAAATTTAAAAAAAAAAAAATATTGTACTGATGTCAACTTATTTTTTTGTTTGTCATGGGATATCGTATTTCTCAGTTTAACATAACGGGCAAGCTGATCCAAGTCATCTAGTTTTTTCAATTGTAGCAATTCCAGGCAGAAGTATTTGTCAGCTTGAAAGTATTCCTGCAATTTCATAGAGAAACAGCAAGCATCACCCAGCAATGGTAATTGCATGCTTTTAGGTGCTACTAACTATTAGAAAGAAAAGAGAGATAGCATAAAAGTGTTTTGGTGCAGTTGTAGGGTTTTTCTCCACGGGTGTTATCTTAATTGCTTAGGGCGTTTATGGTTAATATATTCGATTTAAAAGAATAATATATTTCACCCTTTTCTATGAATTGTTAAACCGCTGGTGGGAAATAACTCCACATTCAAAAAGTAAACTAATTGCCCAAAAAAAGTTGCAGTACTTCAACTTTCCGTGGAGTATTTTCCCTGCCCCACAGTCATCATATCATTCAAGTCATAATGCTTCTGCAAAAAGTTTTCTTTTCAACTCGTTTAGACAAAAAGGCTATGTCAGCTTACTTTTTCGATTAGGAATGAAGTTGCGTGAGCGGACTAGACCATGCGGAGCAAAAGCTGAATTCCATTTAACCTGCGCATCGGTCCACCCAAACAGTGTTTGATTCGAAGAAGTAATCCATTTTCTGGGGAATACATGGATGCAATAATGTCCAAAAGCTTTATTGCAATCTTACTTACTTACTTACTTACTTAGGTGGCGCTACAGTCCGGGGTGGACCTGGGCCTCAACCAATACGCCTCGCCAGTTAGCACGATCTTTGGCTAACTGCCTCCAGTTGCGCACTCCAAGTTGGTTGAGATCCCCTTCCACTTGCGCGCGCCACCTAAAGCGAGGTCTTCCTCTACTGCGTTGTCCCTCCTGGTTGGAATCGAAGACTCTTCGGGCCGGAGCGTTGGTGTCCATTCGCTCTACATGTCCTAGCCATCTTAGCCGACGGATTCGCACTTTTTCGACCAGGTCGATGTCGCTGTACAGCTCGTAGAGTTCGCTGTTAAATCTCCTCCTCCAAAGCACGTCAACGCAAACGGGACCGAAAATCACTCGAAGAATTTTGCGTTCGAAACGACCAAGGAGATCTTCATCCGATTTTGCTAATGTCCACGCTTCTGCGCCGTAGAGCAGGACTGGGATGATGAGGGTCTTATACAAAGTCCCCTTAGTGTTTCTTGACAAGGCCTTACTAGTCAATTGCCTTCTTAGGCCAAAGAAACAGCGGTTGGCAAGTGTAATTCTTCGTTTGATTTCTGATGTGATGTCGTTTTCAGAATTTATAGCGGAGCCAAGGTAGACAAAGTTCATAACTACCTCAAAGTTGTAGCTGTCTATCGTGACGTTCTGTCCGATTCGTCGATGTTGTGTGTCCCTTCTTGTTGACAGCATGTACTTGGTTTTGCCCTCATTCACCACTAAACCCATTTTTGCCCTTCGGTGCTAATACTTGCAAACGCACCAGTGACAGCTCACTGTGTTCTGCCAATTATGTCAATGTCGTCAGCATATGCAAGTAGTTGCACAGACTTTTGAAAAAGTGTGCCTCTAGTGTTAGCTTCCGAGTTTCGCACAATTTTCTAAAGTATGATGTTAAAGAAGTCACATGACAGCGCATCACCTTGTCTAAATCCTTTTTTGACATCAAAGGTCTCGGTGAGATTGTTTCAGACCTTTATGGAGCAGCGTGCGTTCTCCATTGTCATTCTGCACAATCTGACAAGTTTGGCAGGGATGCCAAAACTAGACATGGCTCTGTATAGCTCGTCTCTATAGATGCTGTCATATGCGGCCTTAAAATCGATTTGGACTTCTTGGGTTTTCTCCAGGATCTGCCGTAGTGTGAATATTTGATCGGTCGTGGACTTACGGGGCCTAAAACCGCACTGGTAGGGATCAATCAGGTCGTTGACGAATGGTTTCAGGCGTTCACACAGTACAGCAGACATGATCTTATATTCAGGAGACTGATGCCTCTATAGTTGGCGCAGTTTAGAGGGTCTCCTTTCTTGTGCATCGGGCGAGCGATGCTGAGGTTCCATTCATCAGGCATACTTTCTTCTGACCATATCTTGGAAACGAGTTGGTGTATGCTCTCCACCAGGTCATCTCCCGCTGCCTTAAAAAGCTCAGCATTCAGGCCGTCTGGTCCAGCAGCTTTGTTGGATTTTAGTTTTGATATCGCTATCCTCACTTCGTTTTGATCAGGTGGACTCAAGTCTTGGCTTTCATCGTCCAGGCTGAATGGTTCGTTCTGCCTGACAGCGTAATTTGTGTCGTCTTCACCGTTTAACAGTCTGCAGAAATAGTTTTTCCATACCCTCAGCACCGACTGTGACTCTACTACAAAATTTCCTTCCTCGTCTCTACAGGTCTCTGTTCGGGTCTTGTTTCCGTTACACGTCCTTTTTACCTTTTGGTAAAACTTACGAACATTTTTCCTGGAGTAGCACCTCTCTATTTCCTCGATACTCATGCTCTTTCTTTTTTTTCTCCGGAGAAACAGATGTTCTTCCCTCCTCTTTTGCTCGTAGAGCCCACGAGCTGCTCTCACCTTTCTATGCAGTGCCGCTTCGTAGGCGCTTTGTTTTGCTGCATGCGCTTGCCGGCACTCATCGTCAAACCAGGGGTTTCGTGGTGGTGGTGGCCTGGTAAAACCAAGAACATCAGTTGCGGCGCTTCTGATGGCGTCTTGGCATCGATGCCACTGGTCTTCGGCACTTGATGCTGGCAGCATAGGACTTCTCGAGAGGTTGAGGGACACGCGATCGGCAAAGGTGCTGGCGGTTTGTTGCGATATTAGCCGTTCAACGTTAAATCTCCTCATAGTATTTCCTCATTGTTGTGGCGTGCAAGATATCCTCATTCGTACCTTGGCTACAACAAGGTAGTGGTCCGAGTCTATGTTTGCCGATCGGAAAGTTCGGACATCTAGAATACTGGAGGAGTGCCTTGCGTCGATCCCAACATGATCAATTTGGTTAACGGTTTGATGATCTGGAGACCGCCATGTTCCTTTGTGGATATTGAGGTGCGGAAATCGTGAACTAGCTATGGTAACATTACGCCCCGCAGCGAAATCAATCAGCCTAAGTCCGTTTCCAGACGTGGTGTCGTGTAGGCTGTGCTTTCCGATTGTGCTACCAAAGATGTCCTCCTTTCCTATCTTGGCGTTAAAATCACCTAAGACGATCTTAACGTCATACCTAGGACATTGCTCATATGTTTTGTCGAGGAGCTCGTAAAAACACTCTTTGGTAGCATCGTCTTTATCTTCTGTGGGCCTTGATACGGATTGTTACAAGACGTTCGCTGACGTGCCTAAAGCTCAAGACTTCTTGCCTAAGTCTGCCGCTTACAACGAATCCGCATCCAAATAGACACTACTTCTGTTCCCTGTAGCAATCACCGTAGTAAATGTCGCAGTTTTTCATAAATCTTTTGCCGGGCCCATCCCACCGCAATTGCTGAATGGCGGCGATATCTGCTTTGTAGCAGCTAAGGGCCTCCGCTAATTGCTCGGCTGCACGCGGTCGGTTCAGGGTTCTAACATTCCATGTGCAGATCCTAACGTCGTTGTCCTTATTTCGTTTCGCAGGGTCGTCAACAGTGAATCCTTCCTTATCCGAGGCTCTTGGTTGCTTCGTAACCATTAAATTTTTCCGTGGTTGGGTAGTTAACCCCACGCACAACCCCCAATCTGGAGGGTCAGGCCCTTCCTGATACCCCTTGGACGAAAGGGGCCGGAATATTTCGGAGTCAGTAAACCGCTTCGGGGATATGAGAGCTGCCGTTGACCCATTAAGGGCTCATCCGCCACCATCTCTATTTCAACACCCTGACTAGTGTTGAAAATCCTTAATGACCTCAGCTCCAAGTACGTCGAAGTAGCTCATTAAGGTATCTGCCATGCTGCCTGTTGACGTCACCGTTGATTCAATCATGTGAATCCATCCGCCGTACGTCCTCCTTCTGAGGGACTCATGTAAGACTTCTGAAATTCGAGCAGACAGTCAGTTCCGACAGAGCATTATAGTGTTGCTATTTCTTCGTGTTCAACACTCGCACTTATAAGTTCAGCAGGTCAAGCTCGGCTGAGCGAGACCAGTACCCGGCGGTTACCACGCGGAGGTAAAATAAGCACGATTAATATGTATGAAAAGTTACAACAGCTGGGCACCGCCAGATTGATGCCAATCAGTGCCTACCCGATTCACACACACCCAACCACCTTTGGACTTTATTGCACTCTAAGTGGTATAAAGTCCAAAATTTGATTTTGATTGGACCTAATTGTATTGGACTTTATTTTATGGCACCTACAGTGCACCTCTATGCAAATTAGTTGAGACAATCACTTTTTGAACATAGTTTGAACATAGGCTGTGTTGGTTTTTTTTCTTCCTTTTCAAAAAGTTGGAGTAGACTTCTATTTTGTTTTCTCTCACGGGGGTAGGTTGCATTTCTCTGCATTTTATAAAAGTTAGACTTCATAATATTTTTTTCTAATGTTTTATTAGCTTTGTTCAATTTGATTCACACAAATTTGAGAATGGATATCTCTATGGCGAATAGGCCTAAAGACAAGCGTTGCTAGGATCATACCGTTGCACAAAGCTTAAGAATGGATCGCTTGGAGCAAAGCGACCGAAAACGTAAAACCACGGATGATGTCGATAAGGTTTACATCCGAAATATGGTAATTGGTTCTTGGAAGAAAAAGCTAATATTTTCAGGTTAGACCCACTTCGAAGTTCAGGACCACCGATCTCGTCCTTAAACACCCACTATAAGCAATGTTTTGGGGTTGTTTCATCTCCGCTTAAATTCGATTGATGGAATGATGAACAGTGTCAAATACGCAGCTGTATGCTGTTAGAAACCATGCAAAAACAGTTTTCAATTGGAAATTCATTAGATCGGAGAATTTACAATTCTTTACGGATACCTCACTAGAAGCGATAGTACAGACTGTATAGGTAGTCTGTGGCCGATAGTATCTGCTCATACAGTCATACCGCCTTTCGATTCTTATGTATAATAATTTGGCTTTTTCTTGCCCCTTTAAAAATGATTCGGCATTTATGTATTAATTTCTGCACATTGCATTTTTTATGTATTTGGTTTTTCTTTAGTATACATAAATTCATCTACATATTTTCACTATCAAGGAAAGCTTTACTGAATGGGTCGCTTAATTTTACATAATTTCACCTAGATATTTTTACTACCACAGAAAGCTTTTCAAAAGAGGCCGCAAGTCCCTCTTCTGATAATAAATACTCAACATGACGTATAATCAAGATGTTTTAAATCCGGTATCAACTTGGAAAAATCAATATCTTAACTCAGATAATTGCGGCAATCAATTAAAAAATATTAAATGTGAATAGATAGACGTGATACCCCTAAGAAAGCTCTCCAGAATTGAGTATTTTCAAACATCCATTTGAGAAAGTTAATTTGATGCTTAAAATATCAAAACATATTAGCTCTGCTAACTCTGTTTAAATAGTAAACTAGGTTATTGAACTCTTCTCTTACCACGGCTGCGCTCTAGTGTAGGGAAATTACTATGCCTTTGTTGCCTGTCCTTTTGGCTGAACAACTTATTTTAATACCCCATGCATGGCCAGGCCATTCGATAATTCCACTCACTAGACTAGGTACATACATAGTCAGTCAGGTTTGTCCAGTTGTTTCGGTTGTGATACTGATATCATCTTATTTCCGGGTAAACAATTAAATTCTTTGTATTCATGTTCAATGTTGCATACCCAAATATAAAAATAGACAGCGATACAAAATGCATCTCTTGCTGTTGCTCTGTCAGTACAAGGACAACTTTAATGGAATACAGTAAGAGTAAAATGTGTGCAAAGCGAATTTCTCGTTATAGTGGATTTGTTTTTGTTTCTAATTCGTGTTGTGAATGAAAAAATCAAAACAAATGCAAATGACACCCAACTGCCGGTGGCAAAACGTGAACAATCGATAAACAGCTAGTCTGAGCGAGAAACAAATGATAAACGTTCAACCATGTGACCCCTAGTCAGCCACTATGTTACAAAGGTTTAATTAATTTTAATTGGAATTTTTATATTAAAAACTTAAGTGTCATATATATATAAAAACATAGGGGCGGGCTACAGTCCGCTTGGGCGAACTGTTGGATACCCTATTCTTATTCCTATATCTCATAAGTGGGCGTGACAAAAATTTAAAGGATTTTATCGAAAAAACTAAGCTTTTGTAAATAAAAACGCTCCCTAGCTCAAACTTTGGTTTTTCAATAAAATTGTTTTATTTAATTGTGGGCGTGTCAGTAGGCGGATTTAAAAAAATTTAAGTATGAGCATAAAGGGCACCTAGAGAGTATATACTATAAATTTCAGCTCCCTAGCTCAAACTTTAGACTTTCAAAAATAAAAAAAAAAAAATTGTGGGCGTGTCAGTGGGCGGATTTTGAAAATATTTACACATGAGCATAAAGGGCCCCTAGAGAGTATATATTAAAAATTTCAGCTCCCTAGCTCAAATTTTGGTTTTTCAAAAAAAATATTTTATTTAATTGTGGGCGTGTCAGTGGGCGGATTTTGAAAATTTTATGTCCCAAGCAGTTTTATGGGCCAAAGATCATATATAAAAAATTTCAGCTTTCTAGCTCAAAATTTAATTTTTCCCAAAATTTGTTTTATTTAATTGTGGGCGTGTCAGTGGGCGGATTTTGAAAATTTTATGTCCCAATCAGTTTTATGGGCCATAGATCATATATAAAAAATTTCAGCTCTCTAGCTCAAAATTCGATTTTTTCCAAAATTTTGTTTTTTTGAGTTTGTGGGCGTGTCTGTGGGCGGATTTCAAAAATTCTTAAACTTGATTATTTCGGGACCCTAGAGAGTATATGGTTAAAATTTCAGCTCTCTAGGTCCAGTTTAAAGGCCTAATTTTTGCCGACGGACGGACGGACGGACGGACGGACGGACGGACATGGCTAGATCGACATTACTATCGATGCTGATCATAAATATAGTAACTTTTAGGGGTCTACGGGCAATATTAAGGTATGTTACAAACTATGCGTCAAAATTAATATACCCCTAGAATAGGGTATAAAAAAGATACGTCCGCTTACAAGTGTTGTGCTATCTTGGAAGGCGAAATGTTTCTGTTTTGCCGGAACGTTTATTCGTACGGAACGATTTGCTGATCGTAGTCGTAGAGAACAACACCTCAGTCAACAGTCACTACCCGACTATCGACGTGATAGTAAATTTAAATAATTGATAATAAAAAATATCAGTGGGACTCTCTCGGAGTGAATTGTTTCGAATTGAGTTAGTCAGTTGGTTTCAATTGATTATTCCAAACGGGCGTCTAGATAACATGGCATTCATTGCATCGTTGGATGTTGGAACTACATCAGTGCGATGTCTTATTTTCGATGAAAATTGCCAGGTGAAAGGTTCTGCTGCTGAATTGGTGAGTGGAGTTAAATCAATAAATTAATTAACACAATATGAAACAATGATATCATTTCAGGTGGAGTTACTCAATCCCAAACCAGGTTATTTTGAAATAGAACCGGAAAAACTTTGGCAAAGTATTATAAGTGTTATCTCCAACGCTATAAAGGGTTCGCACTCAACTCAAACAACCAACAAAAACATAAAGTTCTAATGTTGTGTGATTTTATTTCAGATGCAAGCCTTGCCTCCTCAGATATAACATGCCTGGGGTTATCGACTCAACGTTCCACGTTTCTAACTTGGGACCGCGACAGCAGGGAATATTTTCATAACTTTATCACTTGGAAGGACTGTCGAGCGGACGAGCTGGTGAATAAATGGAATTCCGGTCTTATGCTGAGAACAATGAACACTCTGTCGTATGGGTTATATTTGCTGACAAGAAGTAAACGGTTTTTGGCGGGCAGTGTTGTGAAAATGATGAATCCACAGGTATGAATTATTGATGTTATGATTTTGAATTAAATGTACATTATCGTGCTTACCTTGATTAAGGTTACTATGAGGCTTTTGCATGAAATAGAAGCGAATCTAAAACTGAAAGAAGCAATGAAAAATAAAACAGCCTTGGTTGAGACTCTGGATTCGTGGATACTATACAAAATGAGGTAGGTTAAGGTTAAGTAATTGTTTGTGCTTGACGTGTAAGTTAATGGGAACCGGTGGTTAAGCTTGTTTTGTTTGACGTTGATTTTACTATTGAACTAAGAGATGAGCTTTTATATTATTTCAAGAGTTGACAACCTTTCCCATTGATTGCATTGAAAATGGTACAACAAAAAGCGTTTCCCATTTGATGTCTATTTTTTTTTTTTTGATGGTGTGTAAGGCTTTACAGACCTATACAATTTTTTAAAAGAACTCTTAAGGATGCACATTTAGCGTTAAAATTGGATAATGTAAATAACGATAATAATTTTAACTCCAAGATAATACACGTCGTATACGGGGTGCTTGGATCGCATTTAGAAATTTTCTTATCACATTACTATGCAAATACTTTGATTTACTTATAGCTTTTACTATATCAAGATCGCTTAGGTATAATTGTACAGATTACAACAACAAATGTTGACATGTGATTCGATGTTATTTAACTATACAAAAAGTCTTGTTTGCCTTACTCGTGATAACGCTTATCAGATTGGGATTTATTAAGATTAGAAGACTGGGCTATCAACATAGAAAAGTAGAAAAATCAACCCATAACTAAGCCGGAATATAATAGTACTACAAGAGTACCTACATAAACACCGACTAAAAACTCGTCATTTCAGCTAAATTCATTATTTCACCCAAAATGTTCCTTATTTCCCCATACATTTTCCATCATTTTAAATTGCTAAATTTCTCCGTTCAGTTGGGAACGCTGAAATGAAATTTCGTCGACAAAAATTTTGACTTTCGGTTAGGTCTGTGTAAACGTACTATTACACCGATTAAAAATTCGTGAGAAGGAGAAAGTGAGCAGACACGGACTGAAATCAATTGAATTGAGTGATTCATCTTTAAGTTCATTACATAGCCGAATTAATTATTTTGGTGAAAATTTCTTCTTCTGATTTACAAAAAAAATCCCGCGCAGTCAAGTTATGGTCAAAGCTGTCATGAAATTTTTCAGTTCAGGGTATACGGTAAAATAAATCTTCAAAATGTTGAATTTCGGGTCGGTGTAAACGTACGATTAGACATCTACTGCGAACTAAGCAATAAATTAAACGAAGCCTAATCGGCTTCGCTAGTTTTTTTTAAATACATGCTGGAACTTGGTCCCAGGTTTTGTAATAGCATAATTGGTACTTATTTTTGTCGGGGTGGGAGACTTCCTACACTGGAGCACTCGGACTCAATACTGGTCCATTGTACTACCAGGCAGACACACCACCATAATTGGTACTACTCAGTCCTCTGTGAGAAGGGTAGCATGGAGTTTTAAGTGAGTGACGAATCTCCGCTTTTCAACCCTTGGCATTTTATCACTATTTGCCTTTTGACACCGTCGGCCAAATGCATTCTGTACTTTTTACTAAGGAAAAATTGAGCCTTTCCTAGTGTCTCAGGCTCGTTTGCTGATCATCTTTCTCTCTTAACCGGCTCCCGGCCCATGAAGGGTCTCTGCCTGGGCCCTGCAGCCTTCCATCTCCCGGGCACGCTGCTTCCAGTTGTCCAGACCAAGCACTCTGGCATCCGCGATGGCCTTGTCTTTAAAACGAAAGTTCCGTCTTCCTTGCGTTCTCGGACCAGAGCATAATTTTCCATTCGCTCAATGTGGCCGAGCCAATGTAGTCCTCGTTTGCTGATGCATGAAGTATTACCCTACAAGGTGGGCCATAATGTATATCCCCATTTTCCCAAGCTTTATCTTTTGAAAAGAATAAAACAAAAATAGTGGGTTTTTTTAAATGTTTATTTGGGCATTGAAGTTTTTTTTCATCATATTTTTTTAAATGATATAGCTTAAGTGACTGTCGACATTATTGACTACCATTCGGGTTCTTTTTATGGCATTTTCCATGGTTTTCTTCAGAACTTTGGGATTCAGTGATTATTCCGCATCGTTAAATTGCATATTCACATCATACATTTTAATTCTGTTTGCTTCACAAAAATGTCAAAACCGAATTGACATTCGGAGCCGTTTGTTAACGCGATGACACTTTCTGATAGGGTCATACCTGGGGCATGTACCACATCACAACAAATCTTGTTCAACAAGTAAAATTCACTATAATTTGAATTTGAATTGATTTTCACTTATTTAACAAAACTTGTTGTATTGTGGTACAGGCCCTGATGGGCTGCTCGTTATATTATCATACCGTAGATGTTATGTTCCTTTTAAACACCTGATCCTTATACCCCCTTTCCTTGTTTGCTTATTTTTTTATTATTTGGGTTTAAGGTTAGGTTAGGTTAAGGTGGCTGTCAGCTAATAGCCAACACACTTAGACCAATGAGTTCCGTTGCGATGCCGCGTGGGTCAGGGAAGTTTCGCCCTCTACTCGCTAAACCATTTGGAGCTTCTAATGAAGCGCGATCGACTTCTAACATCTGTATTAGCTAAGTCACTGAGTTTTCTTTTATGGGAGAGTGCAGGACATGTACAGAGGAGGTGAAGTGTAGTCTCCTCCTTGGCGTCTTTGAATAGACGCCAAGCCTTGATGCGTGCTTGCCTATTAGACAGTGTCCTGTAATGACATTTTATTTTATTTTTATTTATAATTTGCGTGGGCTAAAGGGATTTTTTTTTTCTGTAGTGACACAGTACCCTTATAATGGTAAAACCACAGCGCAGGCATTTAGTTTGTTGCGCAAGTAGCTCCCAGCAATTCATTGCCTATTTTTGGGTGCTACTTACTGAAAGAATAGAAGGATAGGACAGAAGTTTGGTGCGAGGGGATTTTTTTTTCTCAACAGGTGGCGCCTAAATTGCTTTAGGGAGATCAGTTTTTGTTGTGTGTATTCAATTTATAAAAATCATGGCCCTGGTCGGGATTCGAACGCACGACCTGCCAATCATTTAGTGAATACACTACCATCGCACCATTGCCACCACATGGGTCTTAAAATTCACAAATTTCATTTTGATTACACATGAGTGTGTTTTTATTAAGCCGACTTTATTAGGTTAGGTTTGTCTGGCTGCTTAATATTTTATAAAAGAATATTAATTTTTCTTTTACTTTTACTTTTAGAATTACATAAATAGAAATGTATACCTTTTAATTTCCGTATGATTGCTCCCGACATACACTCTAAAACACCCCTAAAATGCAAATAAACCAAAATCTAAATACGTTTTCAGTTATGTTTCTTTCTCTATCACCTTGTACAATGTCGTAGGGATATGTAAAGCGGTTTGTGGATTAGGGACTTTAAAAAGTGCATATATTTGAATAAGTCAGCCAGGTATTGGCACCTTACCACCTTACCACCATATTGAGAGAATTGAATCTCTTCAACGTACATAGTCTTATCTATTTTGCCCCACGTGTTTTGGGCTTAAATAATCCGCACAATTTACCTCTCTATGCGTACCGTCTAAATAAGCTAAATATGTACGTATGCAGAGATTGTTAGAACTCGTCACGATGTTGGTATTGGTAGTACAGGCACTTTTTAAACGTTTAGTATGTTAAATATGTATTTCAAGAACTATTTAAAGTTCGTCTGTGTTTCATCATCCAATTTTATTGATGAGGTGGCTGCTTTGTTCCAGTTCATCACCATACCGCTGTTATTGCTCACTATCTCCCTCGCACTCATATTTCTAATTTTTATGCTCCAGCTTCAAGTGTGTTCATATTTACTCTCTTCCACTGTTTGGGTTTTGAGTGAGATTTACAAGTTTTCTTTATATGAATAAATTGAGTTCAAGCAAAGAACTCGATAATTGGAAAGTAAACAAACGGGCAGCGGTTTGAAATTTGACAAAAAATAAAAACATCGTAGAATATTGAATAGTGCCGATAGATTTGTTAACTTCCGGGGTGAATTCGGGACTTTTTTTTTCTTGGTTTGGGAACTTTATGATTTGGGGATCTTGTCTTAAAGCTCCAGTCTCAGTGCCCCATAATAATAAGTTGCCTAATTTTATCGCCAGGCCATTTGCCCTTTTGGCGATTACATATGGCATTTTGCAATAGTCTATAATCGTAGCTTATAAGACAACTTACTGGCTCTAGACCCGTGAAAAAGCCTCGGCCAGAGACACTGCAGCCTTCCATCATTGGCGATCCCAGGCACGCTGCTTTGTCCAGACCAAGCGTTCTGGTATCCGCGATCTTTAAAAGGGGGGCTCGGCCTCCTTGATATCTAGAACTTGGGGGCTTGGAGTCGAAGATCCTTTTGGCTGGAGCATTATTTTCCATTCGCTTAATGTTTCCGAGCCAATGTAGTCGACGTGACTTAGCTTTTTGAACTACTTCCAGATCGTGGTACATCATAGAGTTTTCGGTTAAATCTTTTGCTCCATACGTCCACCTCGCACACAGGATCAATATCCAACAGAGTATTTTCTTTCAAAAGAACTCAATATTAGCTCCTTTTTCCTACTTATCATAAAGCAGGACTGGCAGGAAGCAGGATTAATGATCGATAGAGCATATATTTTGTCCTTCGAGTGAGGAGTTTTGAACCTATCTGTTTTGCCAACCCGAAGTAGCAAAGCGAAGTCTCCATTTAGGTGTAATTCGTGGAGTTTATGTTAACTTCAAGGTAGATGAACTCCTTAACTACCAATGTAGGTACTCATAAAACAAAGGTAGAAGTAAAATTGAGTGAAACTATGGAAATACAGATAAAAAGAGTAAATATGACAACAGATTTTGAATTTGAATTGAAATGGACTCATATGTTTTTTGGCGAGGTTATGATCAGGATTAATGGGATCATATCCCTCCTTAATAAACATCGGCAAGCTTCCTGGTATCGGATCAGTTATCATTAAGTTTAATCAAATGCTGGTGTTGTTGCATTTATGTGATCCAGGAGTTTTTAGGCCTTCCTCTTTTTACGATTTCGACACATGCATGCCCCCATTATTGATTATTGTTTCATCGACCTTTTACGACACCAGTTGTGTCAACCCTTTCGCTTAGGCGCCTTTTACGGCAAGCGCTTTTTTTGTTTGGAGCGCTGCAGTGATATTCTTAGCCTTCCCTGCACGGGGAATATATTATTTTTTAAACTAAAATAAAATAAAATGCACGACTGGATCGTATGAAAATCTTCTCTTTTTTATATAAGAATTGGTTTTGAATGACATTTTGTCATTATTCATTTTCAATACTCGTAAAATCAGGAAAAAATCTTAATAATGTAGATTATATCTAGAGAGCTATCTATATACGTCTTAATCTATATATTAATACGGAGTTGCCTATAACATGTTTCCACCCATTTTTGCTATTATACGTCACATAGATATGCCAACACTATATATATTTGGGTAGGGGACAATACATATGTAGAAGTGCACAATACAAAAATTATCCACATATATAACACACATTATGAATTACAGCAGGTAAAATGAAGCGAATTGGATGAAATTACAACAACAACATGACTGTGTGAGGCAATAATCTGCCAAATGCTTGAAAACTTGAAGTTACCTGATAATGCTCGAACATACTTGAAGTTACTTGGACATGAGTGAAGTTACTTGAAAATGCTTGAAGTTACTTAAAAATGCTTGAAGTTACTTGAAGATGCCGGAAAAATTTTATATCATGTGAAATCAGAGAATGCAATGTCGACAAATTTCATTTTCCGATTAATATGTATAACAGTCGACTTTGTTTTTTTTCAACTTATAGAATAAATTGGTCGAATTTCGACCAATGGGGCGACCCCTAGTTGAATTAAAAAATGCAGTTTGAATAAAACTGGGTGCAATAAAATTACAGTAGCATTTTTTAGGGGTATGACTTATAAGTATTCACAACATATAGGTATGTTTATTATATGTTCTTATGAAAGATGTGTGAACGACACTGATCCAAATTTTATGACTGCAGAATATACCTGATGATATTCTTGTTTGGAATTTCTTCGCACATGATAGATGTCATGTTTTTGATTTTGTTCAAGTTTTTATGTGAAAGCAAAGATTATTTTTTAAACTGACCAAAATTAGGCGCGATGACATAAGATTCATAGACCTCTAATTTCCTTTTGAAGCAGACACAAAGGCGATTATGAACGATATTTAATTTGTCACAATGGCTATTGATCTAAACGGGTCCATTTGGAGCAAAATGGAAAAAAAATATTAAAATTTTAAAACTGAGTATGCATTTTCTTACCTTCGCTTCAAGTATTTAAAACGCAAAATATTAGGCATTAACGGCCAATACAGGGGCTGAAAACCTAGCTTCTCCACCCATTTGCTTGTGCGAAGTGGAAGGGACCTACAATTTTAGGCCGATTCCGAATGCAAATTTGAGAAGCTTCTAATAGAAATTGATACTCTTGAATTCGCAAGAGGTGGGGGCAGTGGAAAAAATTCTAGATTCTTTTTTGCCCCGGCGGGATTTGAACCGGGAACCTTTCGATTAGTAGTCCAACACACTACCCACTGAGCCAGTGCAGTGAGAAAAGCGAAGTTTTTGAAAATGTTAGAAACTGTTATATGAATTTAAACTTCATGAAAATCTGGGTATGCAAGCTAGTGCCGTTACTCCAGTTTTTTGCGAAAATCTGAGTATGACATATTTCTACATTCACTCCAAGTATTGAAAAGTAAAAAATAATCAAAACCATCGAAGCCGTTTATAAGTAAAGTGAAGTTTTCAAAATTTAAGCAACTATTATGCCTGAAACAGATGTACAGCAGGGTCGTACGCAGTAATGCATGCAGTAACGCACTTGAGACACGTGTTCAGTAAGAAATTGCCATCAATCAGTATGCTTTTTGCCCGACCTTAATACCACTGAACGACCAAAATGCTGAGTAATGTATTAGAATAGCAAGAAACGTCAAACCGAACATTTTTTACCAAATTGTGCTATTCTATTCCAATCGGTGCAGCAAGATTAGAAATAGAGACAACTTGCAGCAAGAATTGACATGCAGTAAGCAATGTGTCATTTTATATATAAAATCATCTTTCTGCACCGTTTCTGGGTGGACGTCTGTTTCAGCCAATAGAGACAACCTTTACACACAAAATCATCTTGCTGAACGGTTCTTGCTGCACTGTTTCAGTCATTCAAAGAAAAAATTATAAAAAAAATGTTTCGAAAATCTGACTATGCAATTTTCTTCTAAATACATATTATCAAAATTGTTTAAAATCTCTTGATCCGGTTTTGTTTTTTTAAGTACAGAGTACTTTAGAAAACCTGACACTCGGACAAAATATTCAAATCATCAAAATTGATCAAAATCGTTAGAGTGGATTTTGAGAAAAGTGGCTTTTTCAAAAATTCCAAAAAAAAAACTGTTTATTAATAAAAATAACTATAACAAAATATTTCAAAAACTTTAATATGCAAGTTTGTTCATAATGGTGGTATTAACGATTCGCCAACGTTTTTAACGGCGTTTTTATGGCTATTCCAACGCCGCCGGCCTGCGCGTTAGAAGACGTCAAACGGGGAGCGGTTAGCACTGAGTATAAATATATCGTTATCTATATTTTCACTTACACAAACGGTTCCCAGGCAACAAAGTAGAGGTTAACCACCCTACACAGCACAACCACAGGGTCCAAATGGTTCCGGAGCATATTGCTGACAATCGCAAACTGGCGTGGGCGATTAATAGCTTCCTCCCATACAAATCACCTGGACTAGATGGAATTACACCCATAGAGCTACAGAAGAGTATCGAGACTCTCACACACTGGCTACTGGTGATTTTCAATAGCTGCCTAAAATTCAGCTTTACACCCACAGTTTGGAAAACGGTAAAAGTGGTGTTTATACCAAAATGCGGTAAAGCTTCACACTGTTCTCCAAAAGACTTCAGACCAATCAGTCTAACTTCATTGCTCCTGAAAACGCTGGAAAGACTTGTAGATTACTACATACGCTCAAACCTGGAAAACAATTCGCTTTCGAGGTGTCAACACGCCTACCGAAAAGGTTTTTCAGTAGAAACAGCACTTCATTCGCTGGTCTGCACTATCGAAAAATCGTTGTATCACAAAGAATACACGATGGTATCCTTTCTGGATATAGAAGGGGCCTTCAACAATGTCAATACAGAAGCCGTCACGAATGCACTCATCAGACTAAACGTGGACAACTACCTCTTCACCTGGATAAAGAACATGCTACGAAGCAGGCTGATCCAGGCGGAGCTTTGCAGCTGTCTGACCAGGAGGTCAGTGTACAGGGGCACACCACAAGGAGGAGTGCTTTCACCGCTACTATGGATCTTAGTAGTAAATGAAATCATCTCCAACCTGGAGGAGGATGGATGCAAAGTGACGGCCTACGTGAACGACATTGCCATTGCCATAACGGGGAAATTCCCCCACACGATCAGAAACCTAATGGAATCGGCTCTCAGGAAACTATCCTCCTGGTCCATTAAGGTCGGGCTCAATGTTAACCCATCCAAAACCGAACTGGTTTTATTTACAAGGAAAATTAAGGTTCAGGAGATAACGCCACCTACGCTCAACAACGAACCACTAAAATTTTCCAGCCAAGCTAAATATCTGGGAACGATCCTAGATAGCACACTCAGTTGGAAACCAAACATCCAAGACCGCATAAGGAAGGCTACGACTGCCATTTACACCTGTAAAAAGGCCTTAGGCTCCAGATGGGGTCTATAGCCTAAGATAACACACTGGTTGTACACGGCGGTCGTCAGGCCTATCCTCACATACGGTATCATAGCATGGTGGCCTGCAATATCGAAGCAATGCCACGCAAGCGCCCTGGAACGAATCCAGAGGGCAGCCTGCATATGCATTACAGGAGCCTTGAGATCCACACCAACGGCAGCCTTAACGACTTTTTTAAACCTCCTCCCCATTGATATCTATGGGAAGCTGGTGGCCACTAAGGCGGCCTTGAGATTAAGAGAATCCAATTCGTGGAATAGCTCACCCATTGGGCACAGCAACATCTTAACTGCTTACAAGATTCCCAACATAACGGATTACCTAATCCCAACACTGGATTTCAGTAATAAATACAAGACGGCCATCCCAGACCGAGCCAGCTGGGAAGACGGTCGTATCGTAAACAATGAAGCCATAGAAATATACACCGACGGGTCAAAGACAGCCGACGGCACAGGGGCGGACGTGTTTTCAGAAAACCCCGCGCTTAATGTCGTACTACGACTGCCTGACCACTGCAGTGTATTTCAGGCAGAAGTCACAGCTATCCGCGAAGCAGCACGCAGACTCTCTATGAGCCCGATAGATGGAAAAACTATCGTGATATACATAGACAGTCAGGCAGCAATTAAAGCCTTAGAATCACCAACAATAAGATCCAAGTTGGTAAAACAATGCCGCGAATCTCTTAACGAGATCGCGGTCAGATATAACACTTCCCTGTGTTGGGTACCCGGTCACAGTGATATTCCAGGCAACTGCAAGGCGGACGAGTTAGCCAGACGGGGTTCCGCACAAGAACTCTCTGACAACAGAGAGACACCGGCGGTACCCATTCAGACACTGAAACGCAAACTTCTAGATAACGCGTTAATAGAAGCAAACAATAGATGGAATAGCATCAGTACATGTGTGTCCTCAAAGCAAATTTGGACCAAATACGATGCGAAGAGAACATCCAAACTTCTCTCCATCAGCAGGAAAAATATCAGCTCTGTAATCGGAGCAATCACCGGCCACTGCCTTTTAGGCAGACATGCCATCAGATTGGGAGTTCTCTCAAACGACTTCTGCAGAAGCTGTAGAGACGTCGAAGAGGAAGAAACCACCACTCATCTCCTGTGCATCTGCCCTGCACTAGCCAATTCAAGGAAACAAATCCTCGGCAACTATTTCCTCGATGATCTAGGTGATCTCAGTGAGACAGACATTGGCTGTATCAGCAAATTCGTCACTAAATCCAAATGGTTAAACTGAACTAGGGGACGGATTGGTCGATAACTTGAGCCCCTCCCGCTCCCCTTCCGCAGATCACCCCAAACCTATTCCCCTACAAAGGAAAAGAGATCTCACTGTAGTTAGATTGTATCAGTCACTTCAGTCAGAACTCCACTCCGAGGGAGAGACAGTAACCCGGCGGATCGACTGAAACGGTCTCCACCGGCCTGCTGCCTCCCCGCTATGCAGACAAAACGGGAACAGAGTTGAGGTTAGATTGTAACAGTCCCCACACTCTGCTTCTCTCCCATGCCTCAAAACCTGCACCACAAACCTCCTAACTCAGTCATCATAATTCCAAATCGACTATCAAGGCCGCCCCTCCCTGCTCCCTTTCCGCGGAATGGTGTAACTTGAGGCTCGTACTGCAACAGTCGCCACAAGCCGCACCCACCCCGTGATGCGTGTAGCGGGGTTGGACCACCTTTTGGTCACGCCCTCTAGCACAGTTTTGTAACCAACTACTTGACTGTGCAGCCGGTACACCCCGACCCCCCTCCAAGAAATTTAATAGCTTGCTCGGGATTGACTGTATCGGTCTTCCTGGCACGGTATTGCCTGCAAAGAGAGTGAAGAGCAGTTTGAGGTTCGATTGTAACAATCATCTCAAAAGACTCTTCCCTCCCCCGGTGACCAAGAGGCAATAGCTTCCCTCCGCGGGGCAGAATTTGAGATCGACCTGGGGTTTGATTCAATCAATCGCCTCATCTCGATCGCAACCCTTGGTTCGGATGTCGGGCGAAAGTCGCCTCTGCACTAGTCACTCTAACACATCGCAACCTATGCGAAACACAGCCCCTGACCCCTTCAGGAGAATCTTCCCCCCCTAAAAACCACTACCTCACAGGAGGCAATTACAGGGAACCCAGTAGGCCGAGCGATGACCGGCAGAACACCCCCCCCCCCCCCACTTTGTAGTATCACAACGGGCCGAAACTGCGGCCTAAGTGTGCCTGGGCTCACGCCCTTGCAGCCACCTTATCTAACCTAACCTAACCTACACAAACGGTAAACCAGTCCGGGGCCTACGACCCCGAATCTATTATAGCAAACAAGCGTCAGGGAAATAATCGTAACTTTATATAACGCCGCGGTGGATTCAACGCGGAGTCAAAACGCGTTCTGTATGGTTTGTAAATTTTTTTGAAATGACTTAAACCGTTTTGGAGATTTAAACATTCTTAATTATACTATATTGGTTAAAGTTCAGTCGTCAGAGCAATTTTTGCTTGAAGACTTGTAGTTTTCGTACGAGTATAATAGTTGATTGACAATTCTCATTTATTTTTTTTGTAAAGTTTTTCTTTTTTTGAAAGGATTTCTGACACCGTCTTATTGTAGATAATTACACACCGCTGGTATTAAGAAAATAATGAAGTTTTAAGGATGATGCAAGTTGACTTAGATTTTTTGTAAATTATAATTGTCAGATAAAATAGTGGGCGCAGAGGTTAGTTGTGTCAGGTTCAAATCCCGCCGGGGCCAAGTAACATCTAAAAATTGTTTCCACTACCCCACCTCTTGCGAACGTCTGACAAACATCCAGGAGTATCAATTGTCATGAGAACCTTCTCAAATTTGCCGTTCGGATTCGGCTTGAAATTGTAGGTCCCTTCTACTTCGCACGAGCAAATGGTTGGACAAGCTAAGTTTTAAGCCTTGTATGGGCCGTTAATGCCTAATATAAAAAAAACAAAACAGAAAAGTTTTCCAAAATTGTGTGCTACTAAGGAAAGTTTTTTTGTATTTCATGGTATTGGCTTGAGATAGAGCTTTTTAAATTATGGTGGAAATAACAATTTGAAATTATTTTGTGTGTAAGTAGGTATACGGTAGGCATTTTCAATTTTTTTTTATATTAAATTTAATTTGAATAAAAGATTTTTAGAAACTACAATCGGACTTCTTTTACAAGACGTAACGCGAAACAAAACGCCACCGGCCGTTTAAATGGGTGGTTTTTATATAGGCTCGGTAAAGTAAATTAATTAAAAAGTGACCTTTTCATATTTCAGAGTGATTCACATAAACGTGTCAGCAAAAAATGGATTCAATTGCTTTAATAACTTATTCTAAATTAAAACATAAGAAAAGGCAACAGTTCGCTTATATATACCCTATCCATTTTCATATCCCCTATATCGGGTGTGGCATTGGGTTTAGGCCTAGAGGCCTTGAGCATTTTTGAACATTTTTCGTCTCTAAATTTATGTTGAAAATTTGATTAAAAGTGGGATTTTCATCACTAAATAAGCGGTGTTGGTAGATTCGGCTAATCCAAGAGTCTTATTTCGACACCTTCCTTCCTTTAATGATGCACACCGCCGGCCATCTCCACTGTTGATAGCCCTCGGAATTGCATGCACACTCCCGCGAGCATCAAGATGTCAAAAACGTGCCGCTAAATGTTAGAAGGTCAATTCTTCAAGAACGTAGATGTATTTTCCTTAGAGAGCATGTATTTCACAGTACCTATACGTTGCACTTACCCAAACAATGCTTTGAATTTTCTTCTAAGATTTCAAGTTAATGATGGTTCTGATTACCGAGGTGCTGTTGGTGAGTTGAAGTCGCACACTAATACATGCGTTTTTAGAAAAAGAAAGGTTCTGGCCCTAGTCATGACTCTTTTCTTAGAGAAATAAATATAATAATAACAGATAATAATATAAGAATAACAGACTTAAAGGAAGACGTCACAAAGAACAGAAAAAAAATCCGTGACGACTTGAGCCGTACATACCTATAAAAACAATTTATCAAACTCCATCTTTACAAGTAATTTTGTTGGAACCACTCTCGGCTTCTATTGTTCTTGTTTTCAAGTTCGACGACATTTTGGACTTGACACCATATTTTTTTGGGGCTTAAATTTGGAATCATCTTATTAATGAATAACTGAAGATGTATAAGGCATACATACTCTGCTTGATGAAACCGACCTTGTACTTTCAACCGCATTAAAGCATTTAAGTAGATATGTTCGCGTCCCAACAACTTGAAAAAAAATCGCGAATTTCATTAGCTTATTTGAATTGCTACATAATTTTTTTAAACGCTCTAGAAATGCTTGCGTTGCAAAAAAGAACAGAGCTTCAAGCATCATAAAATACAAAATTTCTGTTTTCGAAGTGGAAAAATATAAAATGTGCAGCAGCCACCTGCCAGTGCTGTTGTGTAAAGTGTGACCTTGTTAGAGCGCGATGATTTGTTTTAAAGGGGCCTTAGGTCAATTTATAATTTGCTGTAATACTTGTTTGTTTATTGAGTGTTTGAAGGTTGCGCTCTTTAGGTGAGAGTTACTGAAAAATAGACATCAAACTTTTGCAACAAATGTTAACGAATGTTGTTGGCATTTGTTTGTATCTTCTTCTTCCTTAACGCCTTAACGGTGAAGTTTTGATCAGAATTAAAGGGATCATATCCCCCCCCCCCCCCCCCCGAACTTTACTGTATCTGTGTGATCCAACAAACTTTATGCCTGCCTTTTTTTAGATTTCAACAGGTGCATGCTATCATTTTTGATTAATGTTTGATCTTCCTTTTACTACACCGTGGACCTCCAGTCGTGTCAACCCATGAATTCGCAGGCACACTTGCGGGGCAGTTTCAAGATGCTAAAGGTGTTGCCAGGCTCACATGAACGGTAAAAGTGCCTAGAAGTCGCCTTTAACGAAGCGCTGTTGGGTGCTGTAGTGGTATTCTAGACCCGTCTTTGCACAGGGAATATTTATTTTTTTGTATCTTACCTGATAGAAATGCAAATGTAATTGGTACATATCGTCGCTGTTTAAGAAAACCAACAATACTCAAAAAAATTGGTTTTTGAGTTATAGAATCGACTAAAAAATCTCTTTCTTTGTGTAAAATGTGGAACTAACTTACTGTTATACATAATTTTTAATACTCTATATCTAATAAAACTTTAAACTGATTTTCTGAAGAATAAAGTTTTTTGAGTAAAATGCCGGTTTTCTCAAACAGCAACGATATGTGCAGTCGTGTTCATTTATATTTCCTGTCTGCCGGAAGAGGTTAGGTAGGTGTCGTGGTTTGTTAAAAACACAACTAGCGCCCCCCTTTTTTACCACAAACTTAAGTAAACCTATCTTTTATTATCGTTTGTTGCTGAGACGTCTCTAAAACTAACCTGTGGAGTTGAGAAAAGTTATTTGACTTCCTCAAATGTATGTATGTTGTCTGGTTCTAGGTAGTGCCGGACAGGTGCATAGATAGTTAAGGTCTTTTTTTAGTTGCCGGTCAATTAGCTTGCTTCCGAATATTAGCAAGGTCTTTGAAAAGGTTGTCAATAGAGCCCTGTTAAAGTGGGTCGAGGACAATAACATAATTCCGGACAACCAGTTTGGTTTCAGGGCGAGGCATGACACTATTCATGCCGCGTCGAAACTGGTTTCCGACATTCAGTGGAATAAATGCAAGAACCAATGCACGGGTGCTTGTCTGGTTGATTTTGAGAAGGCTTTCGACACCGTATGGTTAGAGGGACTTTTCTACAAGTTGACCAGGCGGGGGATGCACAAACCTTTGCTATATGTAATTTATAATATGCTTATGGGAAAGAAGTTCGTTGTCAAATGTGGCAACGTGACTTCGAGCAGAGTCTTTGAAATTAAAAACGGTTTACAGCAGGGGGCGGTCAATTCTCCGATCCTGTTTAACATTTACACGAGTGATCTGGTGGGTTCACTCAGCCATGCTATAGCGTATGCCGACGATTTGGTGGCATACAGATCAGGTCCTAAAATCGAGGTCATTAATATCCTTTTGCAGCGTGACTTCGATCAAATTAAGCGATATTGCGACGACTGGAAGTTGAAAATCAACTTTCAGAAGACGGAAACAATCTTGTTCAGAACTCCATTGGCTGGGGCCTCTAGGGATACCAGAAAAAACTGGAAAAAATTGTCCATTATTGGACAAAATGGGCAGCCATTGGCGGTGAGAAGCGCAGTTAGATATCTAGGTATCTGGCTTGACCAGTATCTGTATTTCGATAGACATATAGTTGCTTGTCTAGCTGGGGCCAAGAAGGCTTATGCTCTAACAAGGAGACTGTTTCATAGCAGTCAACTTGACTCCAGAGTGAAGGTCATTTGCTACGTGGCCCTTATAAGGCCGATCATCGCTTATGGTTGTCCATTATGGTTTAATATAGCGCCTAGCTATATGGAAAAGATTCGGGTTTTGGAGAGACAATGTCTTAGGACCTGTCTCCGGTTGTTCCGAACGCCTGAATCCAACTATATAAAATACTATCCCAACAAGGTCCTATACGATGGGGCTCAGTTGAATAGGATTGACAATTTCCTCATTAAGGTCACTCGAAGGCACGTTGCAAGGGCGATGGCCAGCGACAATAGTCTGATATTTGGGGCTTACTACCCCAATGAAATGTACATAGAGAGTACGCTCCGGTCTGGCTTTATCCCGCCAGAGGCATTTATCCATATTGATTCAAAAGGGCTGGTACAGACGAGGGATGGTATCCCGGTCTTATACCATCGCTACCGCAGCGCGAGAGATAAGCGGCTCCTCCATGACGGGAACGTCGCCAATGCTCATGAGCTCCTCCGTTTTAGTACCGCAATATCGGAGAGGGATAGATTCGACACGGAAAAGCAATTCGCCGAATTTTGGTGGCTTGTTGAGGGGGGAGGGGTCAACATGCCCTCCCAGGACGGTGCGTTACTCTAGGTAACATCCTCTTAGCTTATAAGTTAGATTAAGTCAGCTAGGGCGTTTTTGGGAGAGGCCGGGCTCGCCAACGTGTGGTGGTGCTTCCGGGAGTTGACTGACGCTGTAAGGCTTCAGTCGGCTCACGGCGGCGCGTGTGCACGTTGACGACTGCCAGGCGCTCGGAAAGCAATTGGGATTTTGACCACTTATTGCGCCAGGCAACGAGTGCTCAGAATCCTAATTATAGTTAGAATACGTTAAGTAGTTTAAGTAAGTAGAATAGGTAGTTTGTAATTTGTTTTATATAAAATCTCAATAATGATACCGAGTTTTAGTAAATTTTCTCGAGGAATATATATGTAAGATTAGTTCGTAAAATAGTTCGTAGGCCGAAAGGCAATAATTCTAAGATATAGTTAAGTTTAGAGCGTTCGCATAAGGACCAATAAATAAGAATAAGTATCCTGTTAATTTTAAGTTAGGTTTAATCATTTTTGTCTAGTATGTAAGTAGATATTTATCAATGAATAAAAAAATGAATTTCAAAGTCAAAAGTCTTTTTTTAGTTGCAACATTGGCAGTGGGTGTGAGATGCTTAGTTTGACCACATGGTTTCCTATAGCTGAGTGTCCCGTGATAACACTGTTACTCGGGATATCTTTTCGGGTTTATAGGGTACATAGGAGGTCGATTGTTTTTACCTTGTTGTAGCTTAGACACATCTTTCTGGATATGATGCATGTTGTCAGCCGTGTCAATATGAGGTTGGCTTTCGTAAGGTATTCTGAGGTGGTGTTTGCCTTAACTACTCCGAGCGGAACATGTACTGGCATTATGTACGAGCCTTGCCCAGCAAGTTCGTCGGCATGTTCGTTTCCATAAACGTTACTATGCCCTGGAAAATTATGACACCTAGTTCGTTTTGACAAGCCATGAAGAAAATTTGTTGTATAACCCGGAAGAGGTTACTGTAGTAAAGTATTATTTTAAAAGAGTCATTAATGAGGTCTGAAAATATATAAATGGTTCTTCCGGTGCCCGGATATTGTTTGTTCAATTTGTTTTCCTCTTTCATTATCGCTCCCTAGATAGTCAATTTATCACAGTGGGATATTAACACTTTACATACGAGATAATTACTTAAGATACCTAAGTCAGGATTTAAATTGTTCTGACAAGTCCCTTTTATACCATATTCTTAGGGTATATTAATTTTGACGCAAAGTTTGTAACATACTCGTATCTTAATATTGCCCGTAGAGAAACTTTAAGGGGTTTCTATATTCGTGATCATACTCGATAGTAATGTCGATATAGCCATGTGTCGTTCGTATACAAAAATGAGGCGTTTAAACCTCAGCTAGAAAGCTGAAATTTTAACTATATACTCTCTAGGGGAACGAAATAATCAAGTTTAAGAGTTTTAAAGACCGCCCACAGTATAAAAAAAAACAAATTTATCGAAAAAATCGAATTTTGAGCTAGAAAGCCTAATTTTCTAACATATGGTTTTTAGAGGCTCAAAATGCTTGGGAGTACCTAATTTTTTTTTTTGTAAATCCGCCTACTAACACGCCCAGAATTAAATAAAACAATTGTATCGAAAAGTCAAAGTTTGAGCTAGGAAGTTGAAAATTCTTATATATAAGCCGTGTTTATTTGCACGCGGATATAGGGATAATTTGAAATTTGCATGTAAAATACAACAACAACTTATCCTATATACGCTAACTTTAGCGGGGATAGCTATCGCCGCTAAGTCAGTTAGCGGGGATAAACAGTGCTTCCAAAACCCCTTTTCTTCGTTTTTGATGAACCGATGCGATGAATTTTTCAGGAAATGTCAAAGTTTGACATCCCTCCGACCACTAACACATCCCGCCGAATATTTTGTTCGTGATTTTATTATTATTTTTTTTTCAAACTTCATTATAAAGGTTATTGAATTTAGCAAATCTGTTAATGTGAAATTGTTTTTCATAATTTTTGAATATGCTTGGCATCAATTTCAATTGGCGGAAGTAAATATTTTTCAATTTCAGGATTTTCAATACAAATTTCTTAACTACAACTTACAGCTGTGTCACGGTGCATGTCATAGGTGCATGTGTGCGGTAAAGTTTTTTTTGATGAATTCTTAAGCGGCGATAGTCGTTTTCTGATGCCATCCCTATATCCGCGTGCAAAGAAACACGGCTATACTGATACTCTCTAGTGGCGCTTTATGTTCATGTTGAAAGGTTTTTAAAATCAGTCTTCTGACACACTTACAATTAAAAAAAAAACGTTATTTCGAAAAATCAAAGCTTGAGTTAGGAAGCGTAAATTTCGAATATCTACTCTCTAGAGGCTTTTAATGCTCATGTGTTGTTAACGGGCTCCCGACCCGTGAAGAGTCTCTGCCTGAGACACAGCAGCCTTCCATCCTCTACGATCCCGGGCACGCTGATTCCAGTTGTCCAGACCAAGCGCTCTGGCATCCGCGATGGCTTGGTCTTTGAAACGGAGGTTTGGTCTTCCTTGCCTTCTCGAGCCTGGGGGCTGGGATTCGAAGATCCTCTTAGCTGGAGCATTATTGTCCATTCGCTCGATGTGGCCGAGCCAATGTAGTCGACGTATTTTGGCTTTTTGGACTACATCCACATCTTGGTACAGCTCATAGTGTTCGCGGTTGTATCTTCTCCTCCATTCGCCTTCCTCGCACACAGGCCCACAAATCCGCCGAAGAATTTTTCTTTCGAAGGAGCCCAGTATCAGCTCTCCCTTCCTGCTTATCGTCCAGCACTCGGCGCCATAAAGCAGAACTGGCAGGATAAGGGTTTTGTAAAGCATACATTTCGTCCTCCGACTTAGGAGTTTTGAACCCAGTTGTTTTGCCACACCGAAGTAGCAGCGGTTTCCTAGGGTAATTCTTCGCCGGATCTCCACTAAGGTGTCATTCGTGGAGTTCATGTTTACTCCGAGGTAGATGAACTCCTTAACTACCTCGAAATTGTTGCTATCAATAGTGACGTTTTGTCCTAGGCGGCGGACAGATGTTTGTTTGTTTGTTGATAGCATGTATTTAGTCTTGTCCTCATTTGCTACAAGGCCAACAGATTTCGCCTGTTCTTCAATCGCCGTGAAAGCTTCTATCACGGAGCGCTGTGATCGGCCGATGATGTCAATATCGTCCGCATAACCCAGCAGCTGAACGGACCTGTTGAAGATAGTGCCTTCCGTGTTAACACCTGCCCTGCACACTATCTGCTCCAGTACGAGATTGAAGAAATCGCATGATAGCGCGTCCCCTTGCCGAAATCCGGTGCAAGTTTGAAATAGTTGAATAGTTAAACGTTGCACCGCGTGTTTTCCATCTGAATCAGTTTTGCCGGGATTCCGAATTCGGCCATCGCCATATAGAGCTCCTGACGATGTATACTATCATAAGCGGCTTTGAAGTCGATGAATAGGTGGTGTGTCTCGACTTGAAATTCATTGGTCTTTTCCAGGATTTGCCTCAGTGTAAAAATTTGGTCTATAGTCGATCTGCCTGGCCGGAAGCCACACTGGTACGTGCCGATAAGTGTGTTGCAAAACGGTTTAAGACGTTCACACAGTACGTTGGATAGGATCTTATATGCGAATGCTCATGTGTAAATATTTTTAAAATCCGTCCACTGACTTTTTAAAAATAACCGTTTTATTGAAGAAATCATTGGCAAAGTATGTACATAGTTGAAGTCGTTTTGAACAACTCATTTATATAAAGTTTTCTGCCATGCCCACTTTACCAAAAACTTTGTTTTTCCAATAAAATCCTTTACTTAGATTTTTGTCACGCCCATACTAAATGAGGGATAGGAATAGGGTATCCAACAGTTCGCCCAAGCGGACTGTGGGCTTTTCCTATGTTTCTTTCTCTTTTGCACACGCACAGCGCATAACTTTTCAGTTCAGTTCAGTTCCCAATATTCAATTTCTTTCTTTATTATTCAATTCAAAATGTCAACTCTGTAAACCACACAAAAAATCAGACGGCGAACATATTGAAAGAAGACAAGAGGAAACAGAAGAAACTGACTGACTAAAGAGAAATCTTGTCTTCTGAATTCTATCTAAAGCTACCTTATTACTTAAAAAGATTAATTCTTGTACATATATTATTTATTATAAATAGGTAGGTATTTCGGAAACGGCTCTAACTATTTGGATGAGATTTTGTATTTAGATAATATTTTACTTTCCCAGCTTATCTATCTAAATCTCATCTCTGCGAAAACTCTGTTTTCGTAGGAAAACAGGCATTTCATTCAAAATTAAAAAACGTATTCATTGAATTAAAAATTTCTGGAGAACGAATATAATTTGAACTTCAAAAGGAATAACTTTAACACTTTTCCTGGAAAAAAAAAACAATTTTCCTGCACTACTTCCTGCAGTTTGTCCAACCCAATACTTCTTTTTCCCAAGTATTTTCCTATAAAACTACGATTCTGCGATATTCGATCACCTTAGTTCTTAGTACAGTAGGTGCTGTCATCCCCGGCTTGCAAGACACCACAGAATCTGCACGTAACCGTGTCGACCAGTCTGAGCAGTTTGTTATGCTTCCTCGGAAGACGGTGTCCCTATAGAATCTCAACCACTGCTCTTAGTATTTATTTAAGCCATTTTATAATCCCGCTATTTATTATTTAACAATTTAACAAAAAAAAGGTGTGAGCCACGCTGCACTCACGGTATAGTTGATGTGTAAACATGTAGGCACAGTTGCGCGTTAGCTACCTAATTTGTTATCTAGCTAACGCCATAACTAAGTAACTAACGTAGTTAAATTAGCTGCGCTAAAAATGCAATCGATTTGGTGGTTAGCTATCATAATGACAACTAATTTTTGCTATTAGCTATAAGTTGCAGGTTGTGTAACTACTAAGCTCGTTAGGTTGCCAAAGTTAGTTGCGGATGACAACTAAAAGTTGGTTAGTTTTTAGCTGTAGCTTTTTAGCTGCCTAGGTAATAACTAGATAATAACTAAATCAAAATTTTTTATTTTGCCATAAAAGGTGATAATTTATTGGGATTTATTATGCATATTGCGTTTAAAATAAAAATTGATTTAATGTCCCTTTTATTTTACATCAGGTTATTTTACAAAGAGGTCCTTGGAGCCACAATAATTAAACCCGAAAAAGGATATTTTCCCAAAATGTCTTTAGAAACGGCACGGTATATATGAGTTCAATGTTATTTGAATGAGGGGTGCTAGGAACAACAAACATTTTGGTAAAATATCATTTTTTCGACTTTTAAGGACCTTTTTGTTGTTCCAAAGACATCTTAGTCAAATAACATTAAACGCAGATATACCGTGCGGATTCTAATGACATTTTGGAAAAATATCCTGTTTTCGACTATTAGGGACATTTTTTGTTGTTGCAAGGACCTCTTAGTCAAATAACATTGAGCAGAGGTATACCGTGCGGATTTTAATGACAATTTGGAAAAATATTCTGTTTTCGACTATTAAGGACCTTTTTTGTTGTTGCAAGGACCTCTTAGTCAAATAACATTGAACACAGATATACCGTGTGGATTCTAATGGCATTTTGGAAATATGTATATCCTTTTTCTACTTTTAAGGACCTTTTTGTTGTTCCAAGGATCTGTTAGTCAAATAACATCGAACACAATGTACTGCGCGGTTTATTAGGAGTTTTTGAAAAAAATGTGTTTTTCGGGCTTAAGGACCTTATTTGGTTACCCAAAGGACCACTTGGTAAATAACCTTATTACAACTAAAAGTGACATTCTTAAATCGGCCATCGGTTACCGAAGTACAAATCGATATTTTTCCTCTTACCTTCAACTGATGTACAACAAACCTCAAGCTATACAACCTCAATTATTCAAAACAAATCTACTTCCACACAACTTCCCGTTGTTCCGTAAGGACATAATAATCTCTAAAATTTAACATAATTAAAACTGGAAAATGTATAACGAAATAAATAAAATAAAAAAAAACAACGACACGCGGTTGTTCTCAAACGGTCACCCATCTACGTACTAACCGCGCCCAACGTCGTTTAATTGCGGTGATCTGGCGAGCACCGATTAACTCACGTGGTATGAAAATCTGACGGTGACGCTGAAAATCTGAGGATGACGGTGACGCTCGATGTTTTCAACTAGCCCCTACCGAGAAAAAAGATATTTACACATCAACGAGAGCAAAGATGTTTACACATCAATAAATATAAATAATTTAATCATGGTTATTATTAATGTGTACATTGAAATGATAATGGAAAAGTTAGTCCAACAAACAGTATTGTGGGCGATAACACGTAAAAAAGCTGATTTGCTATTTTCTTCATTTTAAATATGTATATTGGTTTTTGTGAAACTGGCTTAACGGGATTATAACAAGCAGGATTTTGAACATCTGCGATTTCAAAAAACGGGATTTTAAAACTGTTTTGGCGAGATTTTTTAAAAACGGAGTTCTTCACTACGGTCCCTACTTGGTGTGGTCCATACCAATAGCAAATTTAATGTGAAATTAAATTTAAACAATCGGGATCACATTTGGGATCACAATCGGGATCACATTACTGGGGCAGTGCTAGTTATATACTATATATGTATTGTTTATTTATTTTGTTTTGGGCAGAGAATGACCAAACTTATCTCTTATGTGATTTTCTATTCATTTCACTCAAGATTTCACTCCTTCAGGATTTAAATGGAACATCGAAAATCGTCTTCTAGCCAAGAAGTGTATTTTAGTGAAACCTGTACTAAAAAATGGTGTTTGTACTCAGGTACGCACGTTAGAAGTTATATTTTGTTAGCGTCATATTTATGTAAATATGAATGTACTTGTTGGAAGATATACCAACAGAATAATAGGACCTTCCCCTTCTTGCTTTTAATGGCCGTAAGGCTATGATCAGGATTAAAAATATGTTTTTTTCTTTTTTGGTTGCGAGGCAACCGGATGCTTTTGCCACACACAGAATCCCTCAATAGCCGCCATCATTTTGTCCACACAAACGTGCTACAAGAAATTGCCGAAGGAAGGAAATGCGGAACAACAAATAATACAACCACCCGCATATATGCCAAACAAATTGGCAATTTTCGGGCTAAAAGTTGAATGCAATTGATCATTGCCTACTCGAAGGTGTTAAAATTAATTTTCATTTTGGCGCCATGGCACCCTGCTGTTATAGATATCATGACGTAATCTCGAATAACAAAAATCTCGAATGCAAAAAATCTCGAAAAAAGAAATTTTTAATCTAGAATGCAAAAATCTCGAATGCACAAGAATCTCGAATAGACAAAAATCTCGAAAAAAAAGTTAATTCGAGATTTTTTTCTTACCTATTTAAAGAGTTTAAACTTAAAGAAAAAGCATTTCATATTTGTTTATTCAGCAATTTTTTTTTTGGAAAATAACAACAAAAAATCAATATTTTTTGGTAAATATTAAAATCATTATAAAAAATATCAAAAACAAACAAAAGTTTTAAATTCATAAACATAGCTGTAAATGCATATGTAGGTAAAACAAAAAAGGATGAATTATTATGAGATAAGCTCGATCTGTACGCAAGACTCCTAAGGTACCCCACATAACTCCTCTCTTCTTTTTCGTCTAGTACTTTTAAAATTTGTTTTTCTTTTTTTAAATAGGTACTCCCGTCACTTAATCGTGAATGTTAAAGAGTAGTAAATAATCTCGAATGAATATATTAATTTTTTTACAATTCGCACGAATTGTAACCATTGTCTCAAAATTTAATATATTCATTCGAGATTTTTTTTCTAAATTTTTGTATTTCGAGATTATGCTTTCGAGATTTTTTCAATTCTAGATTTTTACTTTCGAGATGTTTGTTTTCTGGATTATTGCTTTCTAGATTTCGTGGTAAACCCGCTGTTATATTATCTCTTGGGCACTGGTATTTAGTGATATTTTATTTTATAGAATGGGACGTGCGTCAGTGAGGAAAACTAGTTGGTAGCCTCCAAAAATGAATAATATTAAGGCCCCTATTATAAACAGCGAAGTAAACGTTCAACTCGCTAAGAATTAACATCTAAAAGTAGGCAACACTTTTAAAATTACAACTCAACTAAGTTGTATATCATCATATCATGCAACTCAACTGAATATATTTTTCTTATTATATAAACCACGCTTTTTTAAATGTATTGCTTAAAAGTGTTGCCTACTTTTGGATGCTAGTCGAATTTTCGCTTCGCTGTTCATAACAGGGACCATAATTATGTATATCTATCCCAATTGTTTTGTCGCTTTTTGTCGGATTTTGGAATTTTTGGGTTTCCACTATCGCAATCCACGAATTTCGGAACCCACTTGCTTCGATATTTCAATTCCGAAATCCGACTGCTTCCGCTACAATTCTTCCGTTGATAATAGAATTTTTTATTGAAGAAATGATATGCTCTTTTACTCAAATGAGCAAATCTTTTTCAATTTTGTTTCTAGATTTACCCCTAACACGAAAGGTGCGAACTCAATTTTTTGAAAAATTGGCTCTATAATTAACCACAACATACAAATAGCCTTGCGTCAAATGTCAGAGTGCGAAAAACGTGGTTTTGATATTTGATTTACTTTGCAGTATTTCAATAGGTAGGAAAGATGGTGTGTATTATACCCCCACCCTCACCAATACTATAGAATAATCAACTGATCAGAACCCAAACATGTTTCGTTGAAAAGAGCAATTCTCGATTTTGAAAGCAATTCCTTCCCTTACAATTAAAATGTTTCTCTCAATGCAGCAAAAGAAGTACCTATAACTAAAAAATAAAATAAACCAAACAAACCGCCTTCGTATCATATAGCTTTGACAAGATCTAGGTGGAACTAGCCTGTTGATTTAAAACAGCAACACACAAAAACGGAACAGATGATGAGAAGTACCTTTGTATATACATTCCTATAGTAGCGCCAATCCAGTAGTACCAGTATCCTAATAGGTGTCGTTACTCATACCAAATCGAGAATTAGTTGGCTGAGAGCTTTTGTGCCTTTGATAATTTTATTAATAATAAAAAAGCATTCGTTGAGATTTTTGTTCGTTCAATCATTCAATATTATAGTTCGTCGTTCGTCGAAGAGAAAAGAGAAAGAAAGAAGAAAGAAACGAAGAAATAAACTGATTTGTCTCTCATTATCGAATCATTCTGATATTATGTAAGTATTTATTTTTCTTTGTAAAAGCCAAATACTTTTTGAAGATTTGCGTTGTGCGTCGCTTCGGCAAATAGTATGTAGGATGGATAGAGGGAGATCATGGAAAAATTAGAAATCTGGCTTTGTCGTCTGCGAGTAGAATGTATGATGGAAGAGGCGATTCGTTTGAAAAGAAAAATTGAATAAAAGCTGATTTCGGTAGGTATTTGAATTATGAATTAATGGATTTTTAGACTTTAGCTATTTTCGCTGTAGGTATCTCGTCCAAAAATGTACCGATTTATATCATTTCTTCAGTATTTGATTCGGAAATATTCAATTTGTGTTGTATCAGCTGTTATTCAAGGAAATAGTTGTTGGATAGATGTATTTATCTAATTGATGACCTACATTAATATTGAGGCAGGTGACCTGTCGTTTTGCAGTTTTTTTGTAATATATTCGTGGTCAGCATCGATAGTAATGTGTATCTACTATGTCCGTCCGTCCGTCCGCCCACCCGTCGGCACAAATGAATGCCTTTACACTGGAGCTAGAAAGCTGAAATTTTAGCAATGTTATCTCTAGGGGCCCGAAATAATAATTTTTAAGAATTTTTAAAATCCGCCCATGACACGCCCACAATTTTAAAAGAACAAATTTGTGAGCTAGAAAGCTGAAATGTTGAATATATGTATTGTCTTAAGGTGCCCAAAATGCTGTGGGAGTTAACTAACATTGCATCGTCGCCTCTTCAAGTAGCATGTATGATGAGAGGGGGATGATGGAAGGGACGAAAAGTTTTGAAATGAAAAATTTAATAAAATCAAATTTCAGTCTTTTTCCTCAAATAAGAAATTATGAGTTGATCGCTTTTTAGACTGTTACTATATCTTGGAGCTGGTCGAACGTCTGCCATTCCTAAAGAATTTGAAGATGAAATATCTCGAAGCCTAATAGCACGTTGAATGAAGAACAAGAAATGGGAGTTTCTTCTGACAGAATAGAAATGCCAGAAGTAGGCGGGAAAGTACATCTGCCTATGCAGGGACCAGCTTAGAAAATCACTACAGCGCCTTCCAACCAGCGTTTGTCGTAAAAGTATAGGTATTAAGTGGGGAAATCACATCTATGCAATTTAAACATCCAGATGAGATGAGCCCAGCGACACATTTAACATCTTGGTCAGGGACGATTGAACCTCGCTAACCCATCGCCAGCAAAGAATAACTGATACCAATTAGGGTCCGTCACTTTTTCTTCAAGCAGATAATCAAGGGCAATATGATTAGACTTAGGACGCTGGTGTACACCTCTTTGATTGCGAAATCCTCGGTGACGCCAACTATACATCTTACTGTTGTCTTTACTCGCTCATACATGTATACATGTCCATGACCATCCGACGTAGATTTCTGGAACTCCTCGTTGTCTTAGCGCTACCCATAACAGATCCGTTGGTTGTTTATTACAGGACTATCCAAAATCAACCAACACCATATGCAAATCCTTCAAAGAATCACTATGTTTTTCCATCATGATCATTATACTTTGGATTGCATCTGTGGTTGATTTACCTGCGACAAACCCGCACTGGTCTTCAGATAGCCGTACTATTTTACGGATTCGGCTATTTAATAACCCCTGAACGATCTTCGTGGTGTGTGACATCAGCTTGATTGAACGGTATTTATCAGTCTCGCATATCGCCTTTTTCTTTGTACAAAATAAGAAGAAAACTCTCCCTCCACGGGTTAGGCATTGGATCGCCACTCATCAGTTTGCAGATGAGAATCATGAGCCATTTTGACCCGATGTCTGCCATCTTTTTCCAGAACTCAGAGGGTTTCTTGTCCGGCAAAACTGCTTTTCGATTTTTAAGGTCTTTGACCGCATTCATAACTTCTTCAACAGCAAAGTCGTGTACTTCTTCAGTGTTAGAAACGGCTCTCGAAAAATATATCCCATGAAATTGGTTAATTAGTAGTTTTTCGTCATCCACAAGAAGCATTAAGTATTGTTGATGAACTTTGGCGAACGGATTTCCTGGGCATTCCTCCTTCTCTCAGCGGCAAATTTTGAAAATAGTTGTTTTTCTGTTCAAGCTGCTTTGTTGGAGTTCGTGGACAGCCTTCTGACACCTTTTTGTCACTAATCACTGCTTTAGCTTCATCTGCCCACCACCATGTTTCTTTGCCGTATTGACAACTTTGTTGATGATGCGATGGAGATAATTTTGCATATTTGCAATAAATGCATGACTTTTTTTGTCCAGGTTGTACCATTTGATTCTCACAAACACTTTACTGTCAGGAGGAGGCGGTTTTGTTGGGCGATTGCCTCTTCCAGGATCACTTTGCTATCTATAACCCGAGGCTTCATGAAACGTGCTACCATTATGGCAATCAATCTGGGATTCGTTTCCGCCACTGCTGTAAGTGACCAAGTGACGGCTTTGTTTGAGAACGATAAGACCTTATGACTTGCACATTCTCAGGATATCTTTACCCGTAGAGTTCCTGGTGCCGTATCCCAGTCCTCCATGGCAGCTTTCATACTCTTCGTTTGACTAACCGACCGTACCGTTCAAATCTCCGCCAACAAACAAAAGTCCCGTATTAGAATAACTTGAAAGCGTGTCCGGTGTTTTGCGGGATGATATTTTCCTGGGATAGACTCACAAAAATTAAAACTCTGGACACGTCTTCGACTCACAAAAAAGGATATTCTGAAGGTTGGATATTTCAATCGTGGATATTATAAAAAAGAATATAAACTACAGTAATTATTACTAATTTTTGGATTTGAAGTGGCCAACCGCTATTGCCGGTTCCCTACCTACTCCACACACACATCAAAGCAAACAACTTAGAGCATTCTTCAATAGAATTCGCTTTAACATCTCGAAATGATTGCATACCTTCTTATGCAATGTTTAAATATATTCCCAGCCTTTATGCAAAAATCCGTATTCAGTACATATCCAAAACATGTAAGTTATGCAATCTCTGTGTCGATTAAAATCCCAAATTCTGCTTATATTCGGAGATTTAATTGTGTAACAAAATGCAATCGCAATATGTACATAATATGATTTGTGATACCGATTATGAATGAATACTATACGACTATACCCCTTTTCTTTGATGAATACTACGGCCTCCTTGCAATATGCCATAACCTACCCCAAACTTCCATTGAAAACAACAAATAATTTATAAACCATATACCGCCCCTCTCACCCACACATCATATCCCCATCATGAGAAGTATAAAAAAAATTCAATAAACAAACGACTGTAATTTCACTTATGAAAATCTTCAAATATAACGGCGCTGGTCGGAAAAATTTTACTTATGTTTTGTTCATCACTTCAATTACTTTCGTTTAATATAGCTTTCGTTTTGACGAAAACTTTCATAAGAACTTAAAGCTCCATTTAAATTAATTAAGGACACAAACCAGTTTTCATTATTGATCGATTGAAGCGCCAAAGCTTCTGCGGGATACATGTACAACATTATTATTCGATTTCTTGGCGCTACTAAAGGAATGTATATACAAAGGAAGTACCTAACGCGTGAGATATTCCTGTAAAACTAATAAGTTCACTTTCTTTAGGGAGCTTGGCAAATTATATGTTTGTAGTTTTGAAGCAAACCAAATTTCCTTTTTTAAAAATACGATTACATCTACATGTTGCAAAAATATTCAATGTAATAAAACTTTAATTTTTTTTTTTTTGAAACTTTTTCTTACCTGAATGACTAATGACACACACACCTCTGCAGAATATGTGTTTATTTATAATTAAATTGTACTTACAAACAGAACTGGGACGTTTCAAAATCTCAACATTGAGCACATCACCGATATAACATCTGCAACAGCCACTGGTTTGTTTGATCCGTTCACACTCAGTTGGTCAAATATAATGAAAATGATGTTCGGAATAAATGTATGTACGTTTACAAGCCGCAAAATAATTCATAAAATAATGTTAAATTTTTAAAGCCTCAACAGCTACCAAAAGTAGTTTCAAATTCAAACGATTTCGGTAGCGTTCACGAATCGATATTTGGATCTCGAATACGAATAACTTCATCTATTAGCGATCAAACAGCATCAATATTTGGATCAAACTGCTTTAACAAGGGAGACTGTAAGATAACAATGGGAACTGGTTCATTTCTGGATCTGATAACAGGTCATCATTGCCACGCGTCTATTCATGGCTTGTATCCATTGGTAGCGTGGCATTTCAAGGACACAGCCAAACAAGATGACATTGTGTACTGTGTTGAGGGTTCCGTACAGGATACCGGTACCGTTATAACATGGGCTCAATCATGTGGCCTCTTCAATGACCCCGCTGAAACATCGGATATTGCGCAGTCGGTGGAGAATACGAATGGAGTTTATTTTGTGCCTGCTTTCAGTGGTATAGGAGTAAGTGTCGAATTTCTCTTCACCTGTAAAATAAATTATGAAATTAATTTTTTAGCCCCCAGTGAATGACTACAAAGCCGCATCAGGTTTTCTGGGAATAACTCCATCCACAAATAAGGCGCATTTGATTCGAGCGATTTTGGAGAGTATCGCCTTTCGAATCGCCCAAATCTGTGAAATAACACAGAGGGAAACCAACTATGTCCTCCAATGTTTGAAGTAAGCTTTCGACAAGAGAATATTCTGTACTATTTAACACGTTTCTATTTTCTAGGGTCGACGGTGGAGTCTCGAAAAATAATTTCATTTGTCAATTCCTAGCCGATGTGACTGCAATCAGTGTGGAGCGTGCTATAAACTCAGAATCTAGTGTTATGGGATCGGCTTATGTTGCTGGCCTTAATGAAGGTATGCATTTTTCAAGTTAATCGCAACCATAAACATATTCTTTGTTGTTCAGGAATATGGAAAAACCGAGAGGTCATCAAAAAGTTCCGTGTCATTGACAAGATTTTTCGACCTCGAGCTGAATTAAAAGCAGAATACCAGGAACGGATGAGAATTTGGGAGAAGTCTATTAACAGATTTAAGGAATGGTATGAAGGAGTATAGTAGTTCGCATTAACTGAACTACAAATATACATTTTATTTGCAGGTATTGAAGGCTTTTTCACAAAAAGTGTTTTCGCATATAGGTACGAAAGGCATGGAGAATATTCTAAAAAATAGGTCAACAGCAACAAGATTGTGTTATGAAAATATTTAAAACAAAGGATGAATGTTAACTTTTCATTAAATACAATTTTCAAAAGATTGAAACGGTTTCTTCTATTGTTTCAAAAAGCGAAAGCAATTGGTTGGGATTGATCGTAGTGTTATGCATCTCCGTCCTGGGTTCTTTCCAACATGTTGGTCATAGCGTAGGTATAAGCTGTAATTTACCAGAAATATATAGTGATTTTTTTATTAATATGGCTATTGTGTTAATAGAACCTGTGCTGCACAGAAAATATCAGAAAAGTGCAGGAATTGGTTTTCCATGAGTACAAATTTTGCTGCAGAGTGCTCTACATAAAGTCACTTTCTGTTCCATGAAGCTATTTAGATCGGTTAAGCACAAGATTTTCTGCACCTAGTTTTGAGGTGGAGCAAGTGAGTGAAAAGTCTCAAATTTAAAAATTTAAATTGTACTGATGTCAACTGATTTATTTGTTTGGCATTTCTTAGTTACATGTAATTCGCATATTTATAAAAAAAAACAATTAAGAGAACAACATGCAACAAGTTAACATTGTGATCAAAAATTACTATCATTACTTAAAATCGGATATAGGTTAGGTTAGGTTAGCCAAGGCTATGACTATAGAAACAGTAGGCATTAAAAAGGCCGATCGCGACCTCTGGGGGAGCCTACTATATTGTCGGTCGTCATCCTAATCCTCTTCCTTAAAACATTTTATTTCCCTACAAAAACTTGCTAATTTGACCCAGTAAATTGACGCTACCTATACCTGACTACCAAAGAAATAATTGCACAGGCGCCTTCCTCTATGTCGAGCGATACTCTCGCATTCACAAAGTTATTCAGTATCTGCACGCGTCTGTTTCTGAGCCACAATCTTTTGTCGTGCTTCCTCAGAAGGCAATGTCCGAACAGGATGCCGATTGTCATTCTAAGCTGGTATCTACTTAATTTCAAGTTGGGCCACAGGGCCTTGGATATCCATCTTTCACTAGCCATTCGTGTATGGGTGGCGACGGTGTAGAGGTTAGTGTGTTGGCTTGTGACCCGTGCGGTGCAGGTTCAATCCCCATGGGGAACAACAACATACGCCACCCAATCACATGCCTCTACACCAAAAAGGAGGATTTCTGCCTGGTAGTAAAATGGAACGTTACCGAGTCTGAGTGCTCTGGGATTTGGATTTCCTTTTTTTTTAAAAAAAAAAAAAAAAAAAAACCATTCTTGTGGCCGCTTCCGATAACTTTCCTTTGACCACACACAGGGGTGTTTTATGTCCACTTCCCCGTTTTACAGACGAATTTCTTCCCATTTTCTTGATAATTCATTCACCAGTTCATTGCCCTCTATGTCGCAGCGCCCGGGCACCAAAAAAATGGAATCTAGTAGAAGATAACAGTTAGCATTATCTTTTTGATAATTCGCAGCTGAGGAGAGTACATAAGACACGGAGCTGTACCGTTGAGCTTCCGCTGACAATTCTCCGATTGGTAACTACCGATACTCGATTATTTGAACATGAGCTAAAACTGTATGAAGAGTAGGTGTGAGTTGCTGTTCGGGATACCTTTCTTCTAATAACTTAGTTGATATACTCCGAATTTGGCACCATTAACATTTTCCCCGCAAATTAAAACATTTAGTATCACTTTAAGCCATCTTATTAACTCCATCCAACGGCAACAGCTCGACTCTGTTTCTGCAAAGAATTTGCTCGATGTATTTCCTGCATTGGTGTTTCCAAATCGTTCCTTTGGTTTATCCACATCGAGTCCAATCTCCTCGCGAAATTTCTGTTTTGTGCCTCTTTAGTTCCAATACATACTTTCATTAATATCTACATGCAAAATTCAAACTAAATTTCATGCACCTGATTCTAGCATGTAATGGAGATACGTATTTCATTTTCTCCCTCTTTTCCTTTATGACAAAGTTACGATTGTATGCAAATAAACGCACTTGCCCTTGAATCAATCGGTTCTCGTTTGATCACCGCAATTAAACGACGTAGGGCGTGGTTAGTACTTACATGGGGGACCACTTGGTAATACCGCGTTGTTGGCACCTCTTGCGAACGTCTGACAAACATCCAAGAGTATCAAATTGTCATGAGAAGCTTCTCAAATTTGCCGCTCGGATTCAGCGTAAAACGGTAGGCTCCTTTCCACTTCGCAAGAAAGTGGTTGGAGAAGCTAGGTTCTAGGCCCTGTATGGGCCGTTATGTATGCAAATAAAAACAGCGAATCAATCCTAAATATTTATTTGTTAACGACGAGTTTGTGATTGAGTGAAAATTTGATAGCCATCAATATTTTTGACAACGATAAAACCCAATTCATCAATAAAAGTGTGCACAACGGATCAAAAATCCGGATAAAATTTACAGGTGAACAAAAATTTTGATGATTGATAACGATAATACCGATTTGTCAATTTCGTTTACCGTTTGTCAAATAACGTATTGATAATTCACAGCCATAATAAGGCCCTATATGTCAAAAAAGGTCCTAAAAAGACATCCATTTCCATCGACTTCTTCGATAACAGTATTTTTTTTATTGGGGGTGTCAATGAGTTGATTTTAAAAATTGCGGGCCCTAGAGAGTATAAAGAGTATACGTTCCGAATTTCAGCTTTCTCTCTCGAATTTTAGTTCCTCAAAATTGGTGACGGACGGACAAGGCTATATCGGCATAACTTCCAACGCTGATACAAATAAACTACTCAAAACAAAATAGGGCCCACTAAGTTTTTTGGCTTCCATTTGAAAAAAAAATGAGTCTTATTGCGAAGATCAATCGACAATTGATAATTGACTATTTTCAATGTGTGCTATTGTGAAGGAACGATTCATTTGGTATTTTTGTCAATCGCATTTTTTTAATTGACTGCGATTGACAAAATCCTTTAGAATCGTTCGTTCACAATAGCACACATTGAAAATAGTCAATTATCAACTGTCGATTGATCTTCGCAATAAGGTTCAGTGATTATATTTTCTTTGGTTATAATGTTTTAGCTTAGTATTAAGAAATTGAGTACACATAATCAATACGGAAAAAAAATTTCAAAATTCAATTTAGACACAAAAAAACATTTTATGGGAACATTTTCGAAAAATAAAACTTTACATATCACTATTTTTATACCCTATTCTAAGGCTATATTAATTTTGACGCATAGTTCGTAACATACCTTAATATTGCCCGTAGACCCCTAAAAGTTACTATATTTATGATCAGCATCGATAGTAATGTCGATCTAGCCATGTCCGTCCGTCCGTCTGTCGGCAAAAATTAGGCCTTTAAACTGGACCTAGAGAGCTGAAATTTTAACCATATACTCTCTAGGGTCCCGAAATAATCAAGTTTACGAATTTTTGAAATCCGCCCACAGACACGCCCACAAACTCAAAAAAACAAAATTTTGGAAAAAATCGATTTTTGAGCTATAAAGCTGAAATTTTTTATATATGATCTATGACTCCTAAAACTGCTCGGGATATAAAATTTTCAAAATCCGCCCACTGACACGCCCACATATAAATATAACAATTTTATTGAAAAACCAAAATTTGAGCTAGGGAGCTGAAATTTATAATATATACTCTCTAGGTGCCCTTTAAGCTCATGTGTAAATATTTTCAAAATCCGCCTACTGACACGCCCACAATTAAATAAAACAATTTTATTGAAACACCCAAGTTTGAGTTGGGGAGCGTTTTTTTCGATAAAATCCTTTTAATGTTATATATCAAAATATGTAGAGCGTTCTTAACAATTCAGCCATACTTAGACTTTTGTCACGCCTACTTATGAGGGATAGGAATACGAATAGGGTACGATTAAAATCTTTTCTAAATTACACTTAAATTATACACTTGGTATAGTATCCAGAGTAAAGGGGGGGGGGGGGGGGGCGAAAAGAGAAAATGAACGTTTTTGCTTGTGGTCGCGTTAATTAATTATGAAAAAACAAACGACACCTTATTGACCACAATCATCAGTAAAAAATAAAAGAACATAAAACCAAACATAAAACAAAAAGGAGAAAACGAAACTAACTTTTGATTATTTTATGTAGGTACGAGTACATTGTGTTTATTTTTCATTTTAAATTGAATGCATTTCGAGTCCGATGCGACTCATCTTCAGCAATTCACTATTTGGTGTAGGAAATTACAAACAAAGAAAGAAAGAACGTCAAAACAAAATATTAAACATAATAACTTTTAAATGTTAGAGGGAGATCATGATATTAAGTTGAATAAAGGTGAAATGATATTTCCGTCATCACAGTTCATCAAGTTGTTGTTGATATGTATGTATAAGCTTTCATACGCATCAAGTCGTCTATGGTTTGTGACGTGTTTAAGCAATTTAACGTCTTCTAAATGCACGTCAAAATGATTGTTGGTGAGGACGTGGGAGGCAACAGAGGATTTTTCGGGTCTATTGTTTTTAATGTGGTTGGCATGTTCTTTAAAGCGTACTTCGATGTTTCTTTTTGTTTGACCGATATATTTAGCTTCGCAGTTCCTGCATTTAACTTCGTAGATTCCCGATTTTTTATTGGGTTTTGATTTGTCTTTTGTTGTCCCAAGTATATTTTTTAGTTTTCCGTTGTTGGAGAAAACACATTCAAGGTTTTTCTTTTTAAATTTAGATGTTAACTTATCAGTTATCGAGGGAAAGAAAGTCATGCTTATGCGTTCAGAGTTGTTGTTGTCGTTTATTTTTTTGTTTTGTGTAAATAAAGTTGATAAATTGGATTTTTTAATTTTTCTTGTGTGTTTGAATATGAGTTTATCCACTATCGATTCACTATAGCCGTTGGTGATAGCGAAATCTTTTAAATATTTGTATTCGATTTTATAATTATTGATTGATAAAGGAAGTTTACACAGTCTATGTACCATTGAGTGAAATGCAGCCAACTTTTGTTGAAACGGACAAAAGGAATCGCTCGTAATATAGCGATTTGTTGTTGTTGGTTTTCTATATATAGAAAAATCGATTTGATTATTTTTCCGTGTTATCATTAAATCTAAGAACGGCAGCATGTTATTTGACTCCTTTTTATATGTAAAATTTATATTTTCGAATCAAGAATTCAAAGTTTTTAGGGTATTCTCAATTTCAGATGTTTTTATGATAGCGAACACATCGTCCACATATCGAAACCAAATTCGTGGGAGTAAAAATTGTGTGTTTCAAATTTATTTCAAATGAGGACATAAACACTTCGGCGATTAAAGGTGATAGAGGGTTTCCCATGCTAGTACCAGACTTGATTTTGTAAAATTGATTTCTGTATTGGAAGTAGTTATGTGACATACATACTTTCGCGGCTTTCATATATAAAAGTTTTTTATCCTCCTCAATTGTATACCTGTCCAGATGTGTTCTTAAAGCGGTTATTGCATCCGAAATTGGGATGCTCGGGAATAAAGCTTCAACATCGAAGGATATCATGATTTCGTCATCGTCTATTCGTATATTTTTGGATTTTTCAACGAAATCAAACGAGTTTTTTACGCACAGGCTTTCGATCGGGTACTTCTTTAGATCTTCAACTAACCATTTTGCTATTTTACTGAGGGTGAATTGAGGTTTGAAACTATATGTCGCATTTTACAGCCCGGTTTATGTACTTTTGGGAGTGCGTAAAGCTTTGGTACATCCGGATTGGATACATTCAGTTTCCAATTTGGCACTTCAAAAATTTGGTTTATACATTTTATAACCTCCTTTGAGTCACGAATCATTCCTGGTAGTGGTGTTTTTGGTAATGCTTTTATGTTGTTTGTAAGGGTATCCAACAGTTCGCCCAAGCGGACTGTAGCCCGTCCCTATGTTTTAGTTATGATTTGTTGATTTGTTTTGCTTAGTAGCGAGTAGAGCCTCCTCTACTCCGTATGCACTGTATTAGCCTATCTGGTACGCTTTCGATCAGATGCGTTACATTTTGTTCGGGTATGCGCTCCCAACGGGCTTTTACCGCGTTTATCAGCTCATGTTTAGTGTTGACTTGGCTGTGGTTTTCTTTGAGGGTTCTTTTTAATTGGTCCCGTAATTGTTCGATGGGATTGAGCTCTGGGCTCTTTGCTGGCCATGGCAAAACTGAAATATTGGCGTCAGAAAGAGCTGCTTGCTTGCTACGGGCCGTATGTGGGCGAGCATTGTCTTGCATAAGAACAAACCGATCGCCAAATCCCTGTGAAAATGGGATCACAACAGGTGGTGTTTCCATCTCAACGTAACTGGCGGCGGTAACGGTGCCCTGATCCAGAATTATTCAAAGGCATAAACAGTTTTTCAAAAAACCAAATTAAATGAATGAAATCAAATAGATATTTGAAAAACTCGTAATAACCAAAAATGCTTATCCCAACTATAAAAAAAAAACACTTTTCATTTATTTTAAAAATAACGTAACTTTGACTGGCTTTACCTACCGTTGGTTCAAACTATATATTTTTTCCAGTGAATAAATAAGTTTTACACTATACATACCAAAAAATTGAATTTTGCAAGCACTTTTGCAAATAAAAACAACATTTCAAGCAATATGAAAATATGGGGTTTATAAACACTGCATGCATATTATCGAAACAAACGGAATAAGATAATTAGAACTTCCAGCACATCGGATTCGTCCAATACAGAAAAGCTAAATCCTTGCGAAGCTTGCATGTCAAGAATTGATGGGAAGTTCACATGATTATCAATAGCTAAGTTGCCTATAAATTGTTATATTCAATCAATATCAGTACCTTTCCATTTTTAATACCAATTCCTGATTCTCTTATATTTTTGTCGAGCCAGGGAAGGATTCAGGTGTAAGCATACAACGTTCGTTTGGATATCTTTTCAATGGAATAATTATGAGATTTTTCATCTAGTTGATTTATTCTTTTCAGTGCCAAAACAGTTTTTTATCTAAGCATTGCTGGAGTAAACGCACTCGATATTTCTGTGTTTTTTCCGTTCTGATTGGATGCATCATGGATGCTCGATTGAAGTTTTTGGTGTCTTGTAGACCTCTATTTTGTGAGCACACAGTGTGCAAGTTGGCACAAATGGTGCACCATCAAATGGAAAACAGTAGATTTAAGTTGGATATGGCATAACGAATATCTTGTTATGTATCGGTTACGTACCGTGAATTGCGTGAGCTATAGTATTTAATACTACGAAATAAAACACTAAAACAATTAAATAATTACGTCTGTTTATTAAGACGTCTTCCACACGACTGCTGTGTTAACTTAAAATTAACAAAATATCACCTACAATACATTGGAGGTTAGCGGTTGTTATCGCTGCATTTGATATGCCGGTAGCCCAAACTAGGGCAAGAGTTTGGTGCAACAAAACATTGGAGGTTAGCGGTTGTTATCACTGCATTTGATATGCCGCTAGCCCACACTAGGGCAAGAGTTTGGTGCAATTCCATTACGGGACAGTTAACGTTGCTTCTTCTTCTTTTTGGCGTGGGCAACCAAACCCAGGCCAACTTGTTGTCTAGCTGATGTTTGATGTTTCCGTTACGTTACATATTGATGCTGTTGTACTTTGGAGATGATAGCAATTATGATGATGGCGATGCTGATGGTGTTGCTATGCACGTAACTCGTGCGGTGTTACCGTCCCGATGGACCCATACGTTCTCTGGATCCGATTCCTCAATTAGCGGCAACAAAAATTCATTGATTTTGATTCTGATTAGCGGGTAGCAACGCAACGGTGCAGTAGTAGTACATATATTCGCGTACTGAATGGAAGGTAGTTCGTTCGAATCCCGGCCAAGTCCATTACTTTATATCGAATACATACATGAAATCGTAATCTCCCTAAGCAACTTAGACACCACCCGTGGAGAAAAACACTACAACTGCACCCAAACACTTCTTTCCTATCTCTCTATTCTTTCTAATAGTAAGTAGCACCGAAAAGCATGCAATGAAATACGATATTGCCAGGTGCTGCTTGCTGTTAAAAAACACAAATGCTTACGTTGTGTTCTTAGTACGATAAGGGTACTGTAACAACAGAAAAAACCTCTCACACTTTTAGCCAAAAGGTTAAATACATAAAGTTAGCCTAGTTATAACTTCAAACAAAAACAGTTTTAAAGAACATCCGTCCAGATCCATTGTTTTGTTATGTTTCCTCTTGAATTTGGGCGGAGTACACGTGGTAGGAGTTCACGACCAGTGAACCAACGATGACATTTCCGTTCAGACAACACTGTTTTTTTGTCAAAAACGGAAGATTCCATGTGTACTACGCGCCTCATCATCATTTAAACCAAATAAAATTCACTTTTCTTTTAAGTTTTCCATTTTTATATTTATTTATTACGTTATGCTTAATTTTATATGCTCTTATTAGGTGTATTGTTTGCTTATTTCTTTTTTCTACACTTCGTCATACAGTTGCAATTATTATAAGAGTTTAATGTTGTTATAACACTACTACCAGTATACTCAATTATCATTGCACAATATAATTTGATAATTCAATACGTATACATTTGTGTACAATAGTAGTACGTTTAAAAAAAATCTTTACTTTCTTAGCTTTGATTTTCTTTTAACATTTGGATAAATGTCTAAAAAATAGTTTGTTTTTTTGTGTCAATATTTTGTTTTTTTAAAGGGATTTTCTTCTAATCATTTTTGAATTTACTGATAATCAGAAAGAGAAGGACAAGGTAGAAAGAGAAATAGCAATTAAAATTATAAAATGTTTAAGACATTTGTTTATACGTATTTGGCAAAACTCATATAAACGAAGTATCATACGAAGTTGAAAGAAAATTTTAAAATTTTAGATCAACAAACTTTAGGGACAAATTTATCTAATTACTTTGTTACTTTGTATTTTGGGCAAAAACTGAATATCATTCATAAGCTTATATTTTAATCTTTAGTTGCATAGTGTCATAGTTTATCTTAATGACTTAAAAAACGATAAACTATAAACAATATAGTGCTAGACACCAAAACATACTTGTTTGTTACGAAATAATTCCTTTAACAAAACAAAACATACTACTTTTTGTTTTTGTATGTGATTATTTATGAGGATAGCTATGCGTGAATAAATTTTAAATTACAACTTTTATTGTTTCAAATAAAAAAAAAATATTTTTATTAAAAAAATGTAAAGAAATCATTTAAATGAAAACAACATAAAAAGAAACAAATAATGCATTTGTCATTTTTTTTAATAAATTCCCCCTAAAATGTAAGTGTATGCATATTTTTTTGTATTTAAAAGTGTGTTAATGAATCTTTTTTTGCTTATTATATCAACTATTAAGTATTAATCTTTATATTATATTTATTATAAACGCTAAACCCTAAATTTGATTTGAATAAATTTACTTAAACGTTAAAGATCACCCGAGTAAAACGCGAAAAAACGCGACGCGACCAAATTCCCGGCGAATTTGGTTTAGGTACATACGAAATCACGATTTTTTTTGTTTGTTTTTTTTTCTTTGCTTTTATTATATGTATTTATTTATTATTTTATTATTTATTGATTTGTTTTTATTTGTTAAGCAATATTTAAGGTGGACTTTCTTTTTTCAAAAAGATGCAATACTTTGAATGGTATTTGTTTTAATAAGAAAAAGATTAGCAAGCAATTTGTTTTCGTTACATTCCATCGGAAAATGGGATGCGATAGGATAGATGAATCAGAACAATATCTCGAATAGAAATTCCGCGATTTTGTACAAACGGACAAAATTTTTATCCAAACGGATATTTATGGGTCTGTATTAACAAACGATTCCTGAAGAACTTTGGTCTGTTACAGCCGCTATTAAATGCTAATGCATTCAAGTACAATCATGTAAGCGTCTGAGCACCGCAACAATGTAAAGGTTGGGTTAAGACAATGGATACAAACAGATTTGCTATTAATTCGAGGAAAAATTTGATTTTACTTCAGCCTTTATCGTCAATGCTCAAATCTAATGCTTCAGGAAATATCTTGAGACAGGTTTTAAAGGTATGAGTCATACACATGCCCCTATTAAGAATATCACTGCAGCGCCAATCGAAAAACAGCGCTTGTCGTAGAAGGCGACTAAGACATGAATTACATCTTGACAATTTTAACATTAGGGTGAACATAGCTACACATTTAAGATATTGAAACTCTTCGTCCAAGTATGCATGCAAATACGTGGGTTGACACGACTGGAGATCACAGGTGTCGTAAGAGGACGATTAAATAATTATAAATAACAGGAGCGTGAACGCGCCGAAACCGGAAGGCCACTGCCGGACCAGAATGGGTAATTTTGCGTGCGCTAAAGGGATTTCTTTTTTTTCTGTAGTACACAGTACCATTATAGTGGAAACCACAGCGCAGGCATTTTTGTTTGTTTCTGTAAGTATGATCCCCATCCTGATCATCGTTATTAAAGAAGCAAGAAGTGTCTAAAGGGTTTCAGTATATTGAGAGAATTTTTCCAAATCCAGATGCCTTCGTTAATTATGATCCTGGATGCAGTCACTGCAACACTATGAATTGACTAGCTATTGTCTGCTGAATATAGTGTTGAGAGTACAATATACCGATAGTGACGATTATCGGCTGACGAGATCGTTTTGACTATACTTTTGCATTCTGTAGCATCAATAATCGTCTATCATCTGGACGATATCATTTCGATCATTCACTATTTGTTTTCCGTAGCTCGATAATCCTTGTCAAGACCATGTCGCTATAGCTAATGGGGTGGTATCGTCTCAAATCGATGTGCAAATTTTGCAGACAAATAAAGCATTTTTAAATAATTTTTAAGGTGAACAATTCATTTTAGACCTTTTGTGTATGTTACTGAATGGTATTCATACAATTTATTATGAACAACAAACTCCATCCCATGGCTATTCCCCTCGCAATTTTGAAATCTCAAATACAAATAATTGTAACCGCTGATTACGTAAGTATCTCAGCTAACATTGAAAAAGTTCGGAAATTAAATGAATTTTTCTCCTAATCCACACTCATTCGTTCACGGTGGAAAAATAAATAGTAGAAAGAAAAGTTTATTTGAAAAGTAAAAATTAGATAAATTGTACGAGAATAATAACTTGTGTCGTGAACAATTTCCATTTCAACAAAAATCGGTTGTTTCACAAAAAATTGGGAACAATGCGGTCTATAGTTGAGCAAAGAGTATGCTTGCAATTGCTTTACTTCAGATTTCTGAACTCGGACGACAGGATGATGATTCAGTTACGTGAAGCAAATTGATGACGATCTCGTCCACTACTATTGCTTGGACGAATATCGTCACCATAGAAGTTACGGAATGACCCCGCTTTATCCAGAGACGTTTATTAATAATAATAATAAAATAAAATAATGTACCGGGAATGTAATGAGGTGACTATGAATACGAATGAACGTTAGAAAGAATTGGCCCAGCAAGAAATTGAATAATTAAATGTTGTATTGTTAACGTCACCTGAGAAATGCATACATGTACATAATATGTTTGTTTAACATTAAGTGCTATGAACTAAGGGTGATGCCTGCAGGTGTGCAAGGCAATGGACTTGAATATCATTTAATAAATAGGGGGCTATCGACAGTAGCTCATCAATTTTGAGACAGTTTTAGAGGGTTTTATAGAAACGAGACATGATTATTTAAAACAACTGCCGTTTGTTCTGCATTCAAATTTGCGCACTTTTACTATTCTTGCTGTTTTATTTAATTTGTTATGGACGGGTCCATTATAAAAAAATCAAAGTACATTATACACAACTTGTTTTTAAAGGGAAGCATCGCCAAAAATATTGCTTCTACTTTGGTTTTTTGCTTGATTTCCTAGCCCACGCTTTCGAATTTTCAAAGAAAAATCATGGTTTTGGTATTCTAAAACGTTAAGATGAAGTTTTATAGGTTTCTTTGCTATAAAGTAGGAACAAAAATATATGCACTTTACTGGTCTGATACAATTTTATGGTATTTATCAATGAATTTTTGTTTATTTTGTTTTACTATAATTTGCCCTAAAATTGAGAAATTTGAAAAAAACTTCTGTAATAGTAGATATAAAAATATACATATATTTTCATATGTAAACACATTATACAAATATAGATATATATATATATATATATATATATAAGTATATATAGCAATAATTTCTCTATTTGGTTTCATTTTTATTATTTATTCTTAAGCTATTTTTTATTTGTTTATCTAATTGCCTCTGATTGCCCTTTGAAAATACCGAAACGCCATGCAAATAGAAATAAATCAATAATTTGTTTGTTATACGAAACGCGCGATAGATATTATTACTATTTATTTTATATTGTAATTGTGTTGGGACCCTGGGGCGGAAGTCCATAAGTAAACCCGACGACACGAAACCGAACACGACGATTGTTCCCCAATAATTAATGATTGATTTACTTTTTATTATTATTTAATTTTTGATAATATACAACAGTTCTTTGTTTGTTTGTTTGTTTGTTTGTTTGTTTTTTTTTTGTTCAATTAACTTATATATTCCTATTTTGTTGTTTTTATTCCCTAAAAAAATATAATTTAATTTAAATCATATAATTGGTAAAATATTTAATATTTGTTTTCAATATAAAAACGTACATATTCGGAGACATTCTAAAAAAAAAATTAGAATAAAATAATAAAAAAAAATCCATTGCGAGATTTTCTATTTGTGTGTAATTTATTGTTACTGCTTGTTTGTTTTTTCCTTTAAATAGAGAAAGGAGAGAAGAAATAAAAACATATATGACATATAAATGAAAGAATAATACTAATTTGGTACCACAAGATGATCACACTATAGTTTTCATACTTACTTTTTTGTTTATTTTAATTATTAATATTATTAGATTGTTGTTTTATTGTATTATTATTACGCGGATATGCGAGATCTAAGATAACGATTGACGAAACGACGACGGCGAAACGCGATATTATAGCAACAAGACATAATATTTCATCCTTATTATCAAGTTTATACTCTTCGAGTTTTGAGTTTACAGAATTTGTAAAATAGAAAACAAACGATAGACAAAGTAAAAGAAAACTTTTGTTGTTAAGTTTTTTTTTATGTATATATAAAAAATAACTATTATCTAAATTGATTAAAAAAATGTATTATAAAATGTTTTTAATTAGTTTTAGTACTTTTTGTTTGTTTAACTATTATTAATTTTAATTTGTACAAAAAGGAAATTTTCAGTCTTTTTGATTTCATCAAGTTTTATGAAGTTTATATATTATTATTTTTTTTCTTTTTCTCATTGGTAATAGTTGATGATATAATTTATATCAGAAATATCTATCTGGTCAGCGCTAATTTTTTGTTTTTGTTTTGCTTCTTTACTTCTAATGGCACTACACAAAAAGGAAACGAATTGTAAGAGTGTTTAAATTGGGTTTTACATTTTGCCTTCATAATAAGAATGAAATATTATTTTGTTTGAATTGATTTGTTTTTGTATTATTTTTATTTTCCTCTATTTAAACGCGACGCGAACCCGAAAAAATATCAACACGGAATATAAACCTACCCTAACGACAATAAAAATAGTTTGTTCATAAAACCATTAAGTCCTAAATAAATGATATTGATTACTTTATATTATATTGATGATGAACCCCTAATTATTATTTGATTTTTTAACCGAAATAAACCAGGTAGAACAAATAAAAACTTAATAATCCTTAATCCATGGATATTTGAAATTAAAAACAAAAAAAAACTGTGCTACGGAAATACTTTTGAAATGATACGAATTTGGGTAACATATTTACATATATTGCTTATGAGTTATGACCTTACGTAAGCCTAGACTTTAAGACTCTTTGCTAGATTAATTGATAAGATATTGAGTTGACTGCTTAAAAGTTTTGGCAGCAACAATTGAAAAGTTTTTTTTTGCTATTTTGTAATTTTATAAATGTATGCCCCTTTTTGTGAGTTCAAAAGCCTAGCAATACATAGTCCGTCATTTTATGCAACAGAGGAAAAAATAACATTTAATGTTGCGCTCAAGGAAAGAATATAAAATATGAGAGAAGTAGAAATTTATTAGTGAGTATCGTACAGCGACGATTCCTTTACGCCAAAAATTGCATACATATGTTCATAAGTGATAATGATGATTTTCAATCAATTCCACAAAATTTGACTGCTTTATCCACCATTTTAGGGAATGAAAAAAACAGTAATTCCCAAGCAGCATATTGAAACTAATGAAGGTACATAGCATCTATGACGAGATGCTCCGTGTGCAGAAGCCCTTACAAAACTTCGAACGGTGAAGCAAATTCAATCAGAAGTTTTTTGACATCTGTTTTTCACTGACGAATTATGGTCGGTGTTTTTCACTTGCTCGAAGGGAAAATGTTCAGTAAACAGCTAATATTCACTTGAGCTTTGCATCCAATCACATAGAGTTAACTAATAGGCAGTCGTAGTTAACTTGCAAGTTGAACGCGCGCATTAAGTTCGCATAACATTTGTTTATAGTAGTGTTGAAACGAATAGTATATTCGGCCAGATTATAAAGTTCTGAAAAGTACGAACACAGTTGGGGCAAACATTGATTGAACATAAGATCATTCTGCACAAATTTCACTATTTTTGGGACACAAACCTAAAAGCTTTTCCATATCGCTCCATTTAGTTCATGTTCTTTTTTGTCTTTCACGAAAAATATCCTTCAAAAAAAAAAATATCAAGCTATCGATGTTCGAGGAAAAACATTTTTTTTGTGTGCAAACCTCGTTCTCTTGAATCGCGTTTGTATTGAAAGGCTCGTCTCCGAGAGATAAGAGAAAGGAGAAGGGCCAATTGGCGCGCTGCCTCGCGCCGGTAGGTCGGACGTCAACTGTTGAAATGCGAGGATCGCTCACTCAGAGTACCTACGTATGTGTTGGTAGTGGGTATACATAATTTATACTCAATCTTGTCTACGCTGCTCTACGCTTAAATTAATTGAAAATTACCATGTTTTTTTGGTTTTTTGCTCTTTTTTCTAACTATTCGGTATTCGGCCGAATCAATAGCAACTCAATATTCGGTATTCGGCCGAATAGCAAAATATAGGCCGAATATTCGTTTCAACACTACATGGTTGCCACTATTATTAAAAAAAAAATTCCCTGACTTTTCCCTGACTTTCCCTGACCAGTTTTAAAAATTTCCCTGACCAAATTTTGCAAATATAGCAAACAAAATGACGCATTTAATCACTAGTCCCAAATATTTAAAGAACAGACAAATTGTATACTTCTAAACATTCCTTTTAAAAAATATCAATGAAACAATCAGCTGTGAACAGGATATACCTTATTTTTTTAAAAGGGAGAGTTGATAATTTATTTTCTCTTCTTCTTGAATGCGAATTTTTGCTTTTTCCTTATAAATTTTTTTTTATTTCTTCCTCCCTTTTTCTTTTTAATTCGTTTACTCCATCCTCTTTTTTTAATTTAAGTTTTTCTTCTAACTGCTGTGTATAGCGGCTATGAGAGGATCGAACATTAAATATTAATTTTCAATTTATTTCCACTTTCGATACTCCCCCCAGCCTCTTTCACGCCATCTAAGACTCTTAAATACATACGATTGAATAATACCTACAGCTGATTCTAATATTAATAAAGCAATTTGTGTAATTAATAAAATTATAATAATTATTGAAGATAAAGAAGGTCCTGTATATCCTAATAATGTTAATAATAAATGACCAGCAATTATATTAGCTGTTAAACGAACAGCTAATGCACCTGGTCGAATAACTCTGAGCGACTAGTGACTCCTCAAGGAGGTTTTCAACCAAAAGAGTCTTGTTAATTGAGAAGCCACTCTCAACTGAGGCGTTTCCGTGCGATAAAATGCAACACATTTTTATAACATGCCAAAGATCTATAAAATTTCATTTTTGCCATAAAGCTGAAAGTAGAACTTTGCAACTGTACATGCATTATGTACTGCAATTTTGCCCTTTCCGCGCATGTATCAAACAATATGTTGGGTTGGCATTATATAAAATTTGAAGCAAATTTTTGAATCTTTTACTGTAGAGACCGTTGTTTTGCACAATATTTCTAGGATTAAGACTGCTCGATTTTTGATATTATGCTTATAATAATTTTGCGGAAATCCAGTTTAAATTTTAAAATATCTTTTTTTCGAAAAATTGTCTTTTTGTTTTATTGCATTGATGATTTTCGTTGCTTTGAAGCCAACGTCAACGTTTTTTATTTTCAGAAGATTGGATTGAATTGAAAGATCGATTGAGATCCTATGGAGCATTCGCTGATATACTTTTTTTTGACGATGCGATGCAATAAGTTTTTAACCAATATGAGGAGATCATCATAAAGGTTAAATATCAATGGTTTCTCGCGTTGAAATTTTGATAAAAATGGATCACAATTGTATTAAAAAATGCAAGTTTGCAGTCAAACAATTTGTCTTGGAAGTATTTTTTTACGTTTTCAATTGGCCTTGTTTTTGGTAAATCTGAATTTGTCATAGAAAAAAAGTGCTTCAACTCTCTAAACAGATTTTGTTTTCTAGTCAATGTACACCGCAATATTTCAGGGGAAATCGAGTACAATCGGTTTTGGAGGTAAATAAGCTTCTTCTTGCAGGACCTTCTTTGAAATCATATGCCTTAAAAGAATGTACAGGTCCCATGAAAAATTTGTAAGTCCAGTTTTCGTGGCTCCATGTATTACATGTAGACCACACACACCACATTCTAGTAGCTGCGTACCATCCGGATCAAATTCATTTCGCTGTTGTTTAAATTTCTTTAAAAAAGATAAATTTACGTTTGGGCCATCCATAGATACTTGAAGAAGTTTCTCTTTTTTCAAAAATCGGATTCCATTGTCAAAATGTTTTAAAATGTCATCTGACTTTGAAGATCCCATGAACTCGCTTTCTAAGTACCTATTGCAAACAATTCCTATTGACTCATCAAAAAACGGACAACTAAATCCATTTGTCCTTTCTGAGCTATTGTACTTCGTCAAAACATATAACAAAGTCGTCACATTTGATTACTTTATCCAAAAGATTGTTATGGAAATATGGGGAGATACCGTGGTTGATAACATATAGGAACTCTTAGTTCTTCCTAACTTATCATTTTCAGCAATTTGGCTGTCTGGGAACATCAATCGAAAAAGATCACTAATTTCCACAGCCGAGTTCAAGGACGCTCTGGTGGAAATAATATACAGACACCACCTTATCTCTGCGACAATGAAACCGGTCTTGTCGAAAGTAAAATATTTTGTTTGTGTATTTTGAGCGTTAATATTTTCTGGTGTATTTTGATATGTTTTTGACTACTAGAGGCGACCAATGAATGCGACGCAGTGAAGAAAGTATCAATTTTTTGTGACGTCAAAGCTTTAGAGTTTGACTTATGCGCTAGTCCATTTTGATACGACACCAAATCCCTTTGGCCCATGTTGCCTAACTCAAATTCGTTTTTGCATAATTCGCATCTTGCTTTGCTGTTATTGCCTTAAAATAAAAACTAGACTATACAAAATCTTCCTTAGCAAAGGGAACAAATTTCGCTAAACAAAGTCAGTCGAAATAGACTATTTTGATTTTTGATGTATAAGTTTGCATATCTTTTTTTTTCGGAAAGAATGAAGAAGAAGCTTTATTTCAGACTTTTCGTGGCGCATGGATCGAAAAATAGGATTGATATACTTTTCAATGCTACTTGGCATCTCCATTAGCTGTTTAGCAATTAATACAACTGCGTGCAAACGCTATACTTTCTCGAAACCAAAATCGTCTCAATCAATCAAATTAAAAATGTCCGCGGTATATACATTATTAGGTAATAGTGGTGGATTAGTGAAATGGTGCGTGGGTATATCTTGAAAGATATCGAGATCTGCGAAATGTGATCCCAAAATAAGAAAAAATGCGGATTCATGAAAAGTAACATTTTTGCTCCCAATGGAAAACCACATAAATTTTATTCAAAAATATTGCAAAGAACAGAAAAGATATAAAGTTGTGTTTCTTTTCACAAATAAAATTTTGTGTGGGTAAACTTCAGAGCTCGGCATACAAATTTTGTTTAATATTATAAAAAAAAAATACACACAACGGGAATTTTCCCTGACTGTTTTCGAAATTCCATGACTTTCCCTGACATTCCCTGACCAAATGTTCGTTCCCTGACTTTCCCTGACTTTCCCTGATTTTCCAGTCCAGTGGCAACCATGCACTAGTTTATAGAATTCAGTTTTGGAAAAAAAACGTGGCATAAAATAAGAAATCAATTCCTTTTATACTTATACTTGGAAAAAAAATAAGTCATTCAATTGACCATGGTCTTAAATTTCATATAAAGCCTAATGATTATATTTCTATATATTATATGCGATGAGGGACAAGGGGGAATGAAAGTACTTCCTTATTCTTTCCTGATTCAACTTAAATAGATTTACGATTTATATTAGTGATAGGGTTAAATGTTTAATGTAGTTTTAGAAATATTTGTTGATTTATATATAAATACTACATAGATAATGTTTTATTGGATTTTGTTAATTCTGTATCCTTTTGCTTTGTTTTTAGGGACCTAAGGAGTAGAAACCATTTTTTGTGATCTTATTCAAAAATATTGTTTTTGTCTTCTATAATTGCTTTCAATATGCACACACCAATATCCACAGGATGATAGTTTTAGTTTTCTATTATTTATATATAGGTATTACATACCTGTGTATTATAATATGTATATCAAGAGAGACCCATTTCAGTTTGTTGCTTTTTTTTCGATTTTAGTTAATTTTGCAAAATTTTGGTTTAAATATACGTTTACTTATTATATTTTACACATGTTAAGTATATATATATATATATATATATATATAATTTTGTGTTAAGAATGGATGTGTGAAAAAGACTTGTTACCTTTCTCTAATTTTCTTAACATTTTAACTCCAGTTAATCAACATTATTTTTGCATTTTTTCAGTTGCTTTTCTAGTAGATGCAATTTACTATAAGAAAAATGTTTGATTTTTGTTTTGTTTAGATATTATACATTGCAACTAAGCGTTCGGATAGATTTGGAGGAAATTGATCGACAAATCGACGCCAATTCTCTTCGCCGACTTGCGTTTTGAATCCATGTAGTATCTAAAATTAAAAATTTGTTATATACAAAAAAATCAAAATTTGAAATTAAATTTGAATAAACCAGTTACCTTCTGAATCATCTGCTGCAGGTCAGCTGGGGGATTTACCCATGATGCAATAGCATCGCAGAAAAATATGAAATCAGGAACAACTCCAGCCGGATGTACTGTAATCATGTGGCACATGCCACGGAAAGCTGAGTCCTTTTCATCATTGTCTCTTATGTGGCGTAGAGAAGTACACCTAAATTATTATGATATTGTTTTATTTTGTCTTAGGAAATATAATTCAGGTTTTGTTTTGTTTGCTCTCTTCTCCGGGTGAGAAAGAAAAACACGTCTTAGAATTTCGATCCGCGATACTTGTATATAACTTTAAAACTAACAAACAAATCAAAACGTTCAGAGAATGTAATTTTAGTATCAAAACAATAATGTGAAATTAAACACTGGCGTTTAAGAGAAATATAATTGTATTTGTGTACGTTGAAAAATTGGTGGAATTATTAACTTTGTCAAGCACACTTTGCCGCCACCGATGATGGAGAACAAGTAAACTAGTCGGCCGCAAGATACGGTACGTAAAAGTGATATGTACGATATACATAGCATATACCATATGCAATATACAAAGGAAACTATAATATAATAATAAGTTTTTAAATGAAAAGTTAATAATATTTTTTTTTAAATGATGTACTCCTTCCTTACTGAAAATGCACCCACATTTAAGCACTTAAAAAAGAAAAGAAATGCCTGCTGCAATATTATCGTCCAAGAACTTTATGTGCATGCTATCAAAAGTAGTGGAAAAGGCAATAAATGTAGATTAAGGTCACGAAATGAGTACTAATCCGCCATCTGGAGCTATCAAACATTCTATACAAATACTCGAGAGCATTTAACGACAAGCATTCCGTCAAATTGATCCGAATTTGTCATCTATTCTCCAGCCATTGGCGCAGCGACATCTTGCCGCAGATCTTCGTTTGAAGAATTAGGCGGTATCATTTGCTCGTCCGACTATATACCGATAATATACTCCATCTGATCATGTTTGGAGATTTTGATTTGTAAATTTTGATATGTGGGTCTTAGTTTGAGGATTACCTAACCAACCCGGAAGACGGTCGCTAAGGAAACCATTTCGATAAGAAGTGGAAAACTTGTTGTCATTTTTGCATCATACATACATAATCGGCCTTAAGGGCCCATACAGGGCCTAGAACCTAGCTTCTCCAACCACTTTCATGCGAAGTGGAGGGGACCTACAGTTTTACGCCGAATCCGAACGGAAAATTTGAGAAGCTTCTCATGACAATTTGATACTCTTGGATGTTTGTCAGACGTTCGCAAGAGATGCAAGACGCGCTATCCCTAAGTGGTCCCCCATCTAAGTACTAACCACGCCCTACGTCGTTTAATTGCGGCGATCGAACGAGAACCGATTGATTCGACGTGGTAAGTGTTGTCATTATTGCCTGAAGTTTAAACCCGTTATTAGGGTTAGCGAATCGAACGTTCGACTCGAATCAACTTAACGTATAAAAGTAGGCAACACTTTTAACAGTCCAGACCTAAACTTAAACTTAGATATCACAATCATCTTGGATTTTATCACCTATATTGAATGGTTCTCTCTCTGCCTGACAGCCGAGTTTGCATTATCTTCGCCTTTCAACAGTCTACAGAAACGTGTTTTCATATCCTCAACAACAACTGCAACTTCACGACATTTAAATCTCATAGGCTTATGAGATTCCATTACAAAATTCGTTCATAAAAAATTGCAGTGCATTGTCAGTAAAATAAAAAAACACACTACAACTGCACCTCACTGACTACATTTCCTAACGTTTAAACACTACTTTACTTTTTCTTGTTTTAGTACTCAAATGACAACTTCTCTTAAACTCCGTATTATTCAAGCACAAACAAACGAATCAAAAAACTAATTTACTAATTGTGTGAATTTGGAAAAAAGAAAAATAGTTTTAATAATGATATCTGCCTTTTGAATAGTTTTTTTTTTATACAAAAGCCAATAACACTACAAAAAATATCACCCCTATTGCGAGTGTCAATCGACAATTGATAATTGACTATATTCAATGTGTGCTATTGCGAACGAACGATTCTAAAGGATTTTGTCGATCGCAGTCAATTAAAAAAATGCGATTGACAAGAATATCAATGAAAATGATCTGTTCACAATAGCACACATTGAAAACAGTCAATTATCAATTGTCGATTGACACACGCAATAGGGGTGATAGTTAGTAAAAAATAAAATCATTTCGATTCAGTCCAAACAAAAATCCAAAACGAAACTTTAAAAAGAAAGAATGGGAAGAAATATGTATACAAAAACATTCAAAGTAAATGTTTATCTATTAAATGACAGAAAAGAATCTAATTAAATTAAATACACAAAAGATAATAATTTAGAAAAAGAATAGATATTAAAAAAGTAACAAAAATTAGGAAAATAAAATAATTAGAAATTGTTACACACCACTGTCGTACAAATTCTGGCAAATAAGGAGCCACTTCAACGGGGCACACATAACCTAGACGACCGATTGTTATAGCTAAAAACAACAAAAGAAAGAAAATAATATGTATATACATAAAAATATCACATAAAATTAAACAAACAACATATTCGTTCGAGTGTTATGAGAATTCAATATTGAAAATGTAAAATTGATATTTTTTGCCTTCGGCTTTTTTTAAAATCTACACAAAATCATTACTATTGCGTGATCGTAAAAAATAACAAAACAAAACTTATTGTTTAAAATTCCGAGTTACACGAGTTAAACAATTCGATTTTATTTAATAAAATAATTGATCAGTTTTGCATAAACAAAATTAAACAATTAACAAATAGAATATCGTACATGTTGATATATATGAAGGAAAGAAACATTGTTTTGGTAAGTAACATAAAATTAAAAATAATAATAATATGTAAGTTATGATTAAAGAATGTATAGAGCTTACCTGTATTTTCCAGAAGAGTTTTCGGCGTGTTTGGACGGTTAATTGTAACGAAGAGTTCTTTCAGTACAAGATGAATGTACTGTCGTGTTTCCTCACCTAAAGAAAATAAAGTCGTTTAAAAATACGGTGTTTGAGTCAGTGTTGTGTGGTTAGGGCAGGCACAGTGCGCGGGTGGCAATGGTGCAGTAGTAGTGTATTCGCTTACGGAATGGAAGGTCGTGCGATCGAATCCCGGCCAAGTCCATTACTTTATACCGAATACATGAAATCGTAATCTCCCTAAGTAACTTAGACACCACCCGTGGAGAAAAACCCTACAGCTGCACCCAAACACTTCTTTCCTATCTCTCTATTCTTTCTAATACCAAGTAGCCTACACTGTGTTCTTAGCATTATAAGGGTACTGTAACAACAGAAAAAAATCCCTTTAGCGTAAGCAAATTATAATAAAAAAAAAAAAAAAAAAAAAAAAAAAAATCAACATTTTACCTCCCTGTGTTAGCCCCCCGAGTACTGGTCATGTCAGCCCAAACTTGACTTTCTAAACTTTAAGGCGCGAGTGTTGAACAAGCAGAAAAAAGCAAAACACATATATAATGCTGTCGGAAAGTCTGCCTGTTTTACATGAGCCCCTCAGAGAGAGGACGTACGGCGGATAAATTTATTAGATTGTGTCAACAATGTCGTTGATAGTGAGCATGGCCGTTATCTAATATGAGCTTATTCGACAATCATATTTAGAGTAACCATATTACACGACTGTTCAGGATATTGAAAAAGAGTTGGTGGCGGAAAGCCTTTATGCGCCAACGGCAGCTCTCACATTCCTGAAGAGGTTCAAATAAGGGTTTGGCTTTCGAGGTTGGGGGTTGTGCCATGGGTAGCTCCCGACCTCGTCAAAGAAATCCAGTTATGAGATAGACACGAGGAGCCTCGGGTGATAAATACACCGGCATCCGACAGCTAAGGACAACATTTCTTCTTCTTCCTTAACGGCCCAGGTATGATTTATATTAAAGGAACCATAACATTCCCACTTTACTGCTTCCCTACTCTTCAACCTGTAAGGTTCGCAGGTTTGACATCAATAAGCATCGGCAGGCCTCCTGACCCCTGTTTTTCACTGAGGCCAATGTTTAGCTTTAATTTCAGCCGTGCAAAGCCGTCCTGCTTTATTGCAATATAGGTTTAGGCGCCATAAATTGATTCTTTTTCGTTTATTGAATGAACGCCATAACTGTTTTCCTCAAACGCAGTGCGATTCCTTGATAAATGAAGACTACGTTCTGCCACTGCTAGACGTTGAATACCTCTTGGCAAGGCATTTTCAAAACACGCCGCTCTAGAATTATCGCTTAATAAATGCCCAGATGTCTCTTAAATTTGTCGTTTTGTCGCTCACTGCGCGGGCAAGTCCTTTGCCCTTTAGCAAGTTCTAGAAAAGGCCAATGAATTTTAAGGTGAGACCCACCATCTTTGCATGGACTTTAAAGCCGCTAATGTATGCATACATCGTCAGGACCACTGCGCGACGATGGCCGAAATCGGTATCCCGGCAAAATTGATTCAGTTTTGCGACGATGGAAAACACGGCTGCAACTTGCAGTATGGAAACAGCTCTTCCGCACTATTCTATATACCTTCTTTAATCTTGTTCTGGAGCAGACAGTGCGCAGGGCAGGTGCCAACACGAAAGGCACTGTTATACTGTTGTAAAATAAGTATGTATGCACCATGTTAGCATGTGTTCTACTGTCATTATAAACTAAGTATGTATGCACCATGTTAGCAATGTGTTCTACTGTTCTCATAAGATGAAATAAAGTGAATTTAGTTTCTGTGTAACCTTTAATTCGGCTGGACGTTTCTTTGCATTTCTCACGATATTTCAGTGGCGACGAGGAATAAATAATTTAAAAAAAAAAGAAAAAAAACGGAAACACGTGGACAATTGTAAGAACGAGAACACGCGGGAAAAGTGAATAGAAAGTAAAATAATATTTCAGTGAAAGTAGAAAGATATTTCAGAGAAATATAAGGAAAAAAAAACGCGTGTGAAAGAAAGACAATATTTCAGTGGCCAAATATAAGAAAGAAAAAAAAATATATATAAATGCCGCGAGAAGATGCAGTCCAAGGAGGCGCAGTGGCAATTGTGCGAAGTGCAAGCCACGTAGGGGCGGTGCCATCATTTAATTTAGATGATGACTTCGGCATATACGAAGAGCGCCTCGAGCAGTATTTCCTTGCAAATTACGTGGAAGATGATCGCCGGGTGCCGGTAGTGCTGACGATGACGACTGTGTGTCAACGGGCCTACGAGGTGATCAGGGAAGTAGTTTTTCCAAGAAAACCAAAGGAGTTGGGATACACGGAACTCATGGAGTGTATGAGAAGGCAGTTCGAGACAGTTTCATCCTGTATTCGGAAGCGAATCGAATTTTTTGATTTAAAACAAACTGAAGGGGAGTCAATCAACAGTTGGTTAGTGCGCGTCAAAAGCGTAGCTATGTACTGTAAATTTAACAGTACCTTCGATGAGTATGTGAAAAACCGTTTCATCACCGGTTTACTAAAAGGCCCTGTGTTGGATCGTGTGTGTGAGGAGGATGTGGAAAAGGCGCTATCGGATATTCTCTTATAGGGCCCATACACTACACATGCCTGCATGCGCAAGCACAAAAATGCGCAAACACGCTTTCAACACACACTACGCATGCAAACTGCGCAATCTTCAGTCGTGTGTTCACCGCTGAACAGACAACATTAAAAAAATGTCCAGCTCCGACACCACTGCTGCGACAATTTTAATTGCTTTAGCACTAAAAAGTATGCTTGCATGCACAAACTAGCACACACACCACACATGCCTGCATGCGCAAGCAAGAAAATATCAACAATTTTTGATATTGCTCATGCAGCTTGCGCAAACACATGGATCACCCCATACACTGGCGGATTGCATGTGCAAGCACTGTTTGCGCATGCAGGCATGTGTAGTGTATGGGCCCTATTAGTGGCATTACAACGTGAAGCTGCAATAAGAGAAAAGGAGACGGACGTGCATCGGTTAGGAGCGGGAAGAAGCAGCAACAGAAGCAGGCCGGAGTTGGAGAGGAGCAGACAAAGAGGGGCGACATTCAGCAGCAGCAGAGGAAAGGGGAGAAGCAGGAAAACAAGCAAATGATGTGTTTTGCGTGCGGTAAAACGGGTCACGTGTTTGAAACCTGTAAGTACAAAAGTTTTACATGTAGAAAATGTCATAGTAGAGGGCATCTTGAAGTAATGTGTAGGAAAAAGACAGTAATAAAAAATAATAATAATTTAGAAAACAGTAATTTTTCGGAAGAGGTTCTTTATAATGTGTCTTTGGACAATGTAAAAATTAAGCCTTTTATTTTTAAAGTAAAGATAAATAATGTTCCTTTGTGGGTTGAATTGGACTCGGGTGCGGGTGCGTCAGTGTTGCCGTTGGTGATTTTTAAAAAAAACCCTCCAGGGGTGCAGGGGCACGGTGAGTCTGCTTGATGATATTGTAGTGACGGGAAGTAATTTAAAAGAGCACCTTGTGAATTTGAAGGAGGTGTTACGGGTCCTTTCGGAAGCGGGTTTGAAGCTTAACTAAGAGAAGTGTGTTTTCTTTAAGCCACAAATCAAGTATTTGGGCCGCATTGTGAGCAAAGAAGGCTTGCAAAAAGACCCCGAAAAAGTAGCCGCTATGTTGGAGTCACCCAGACCAGGAAACGTGAGCGAAGTTCGAGCCTTTGTGGGTATGGTTAATTACTATGGGAATTTCATTTCGAATTTGTCCACCTTACTTGCTCCTTTGTATGGTTTATTACGGAAGGGAACCGAGTTTAATTGGGATAGAGATTGTGAGGATTCCTTCAACAGATGCAAAAAAGCATTGATTTCCGATAAGGTGTTGGTGCACTTTAACCCCAGATATGAGATCCTGTTATCATGTGATGCGTCAGCGTATGGAATTGGGGCAGTTCTGTTGCATAAGATGCCGGACGGGACTGAAAGGCCCATTTCGTTCGCATGGCGAACATTAAGTAAGGCTGAAAAGAACTATGCCGTTATACAAAGGGAGGCATTAGCAATTTACTGGGGCGTACGCAAATTCTACGAGTACCTTATGGGTAGGCGATTCTGTATAAAATCAGATCATAAACCATTATTAGCCTTATTTGGCGAGGGAAAGGGAATTCCAGCTATGGCTGCGGGGCGACTTCAAAGATGGGCCATATATCTATCGCACTTTAACTATGAGTTAAGGTATGTGAAAGGAGCCGATAACGCTGCAGCTGACGGATTGTCTCGATTACCAATAGAAGGTATCCAAAAGAGTGATCAAGCAAAAGAGTTTGATTATATAAACTGGGTGGAAGAATTCGTGCCTGTGAATTTTGCGCGGGTCCGAGACGAGGTCAGACGCGACAAGGTATTGGGAAAGGTTTTTCGATATATTCAAAATGGTTGGCCGGGGCATGTTGAAAAGGAACTGAAGAGCTACTTTAATAGAAGAAACGAGTTAAGCGTCGAAGAAGGATTAATCATGTGGGGGTACAGGGTGGTGGTGCCATTGAAATTCAGGTCGATGATATTAAAAGAACTGCATGCTACGCATTTGGGGATGACCAAAATGAAGGGATTAGCGCGTTCATATTTTTGGTGGCCGCGGTTGGACGAAGATATTGAGTTGGTCTCAAAGGATGTCAGCGGTGTGTTGAAGCGAGGCCCGAACAAACGAAGGCGGGTTTGGTAAAATGGGCAAGCTCGAACATCGCATTTGAACGGATACATATAGATTATGCCGGCCCGTTCAAGAATCGAATGTTTTTAATTGTAACGGATGCGTATAGCAAGTGGCCAGAAATTTTCGATGTTCCCGCTGCAGATACCAGAAATACCTTGGGGAAGTTGAGAGAGGTATTTTCCCGGTTTGGGTTACCTAAAATTTTAGTGTCGGATAACGGTGCTCCATTTGTATCATCTGAGTTCAAAAGATTTTGCACGATAAACGGGATCGAGCATATGACCTCACCGCCTTGGCTAGCAATGGGGCAGCTGAAAATTTAGTTAAGACCTTTAAAGCTGCTATAAAAAAAATGGCACAGGACAATGCATTACCCTTACACACGCACTTGCAAAGATTTTTGTTCGGGTATAGAAACGCTCCACACAGCACCACAGGAGAAAAGCCTTCAGTGTTGATGTTAAATCGATATGTGTGGTCACGTCTAGAAAGAATTCGCCCAAATTTCAAGACAAGTGTTAAAGTAACACAAGAGAATAATGGGGGCAGGACAGGGGACAAACAGTTGGAAATGGGCGATCAAGTGTATTTTAGAAATTATAAAAATCCGGCAAGTAAAAGCTGGAGTCCAGGGGTAATAGTGGATAAATTGGGTTCTTCGGTTTACATGTGCAAAGATATAGCATCCGGGAGGCTTACAAAAAGACTTATCGATCAGATGATGAAGGCAGGTATGTTTTATAAGGGGTGTGCAGCGAAAATTACAGATACGGATAGTCCGGTTATCCCCGACACTACCTCGCAAGCATCTCCACATTTGCCTGGGATTACCGATAATAAAAGAAGCACAGACCAAGGTTTTGTTTTACCACCATTAGTTAATGTTGAGACGGAATCCAATGACGTTCAGATAGGCGGTAATTCCGATAATAACATTCCGACGGTAACACTTGAAACCACCTACCCTGAAGACAATAACACAAGTAACAATAAAAATGAAAGTAGTAATAGGGCATTAAGACCCAGAAATAAGATCTCAGCGTGCCATGGTGGACGCTTTCATGGCGATTGAATTACAGGCAAAATTGGCTGGGCTTAAAGGCAACGAGGACCAAACCATGTATGTACTTGCATTCAACAAACAAACGAAAAAAAACACATATCCACATCGGCTAGGATAAAACGTCACTGGTGATAGCATCAACTTCGAGGCAGTAAGAGAGTTCACTTACCTCGGAGTAACGAACAACTCCACAAATAACACCTTAGTATAGATCCGACGAAGAATTACCTTTGGACAATAAGCACGAACGTCTATTGGGTTCTTCGAGAGAAAATTACTCCGTCGGATATTTGATCTTGTAGGCCAGTGGTTCCCAATTAATGCTACGCCTTCTTTCAGGGGGATGTTCATCAAGGGGTACGCGTAGAAATCTCTTGACTACGATAATTTAATCAGTTACAAAAACATATAATAACAAAAGTTCAGAATCAGAATGCGCAGTTACTCATTACATAAAGCATCCCTTACAAAAGTGACAAATTAGATCACAAAGTCGTAAGCAGGCTTGTGCAAAGACCGAACACTGATGCTGTAAAAATTGTCATGCGTATGTGCCCTTTAAGCTCTTTACTACTATCGAACAAAGTATATTGTGTTGCACTCTCCACAGACACACACAATGTAATGGTGTCCAGATTGTTTTCTACTACTCCGAATTGAGAACAACAAAGTTAAAGTCAAAAAGTTTTTATTCAAAATATGATGTTTACATCGCTTTCTAAAGCTTGATTGTACAATTTTTTTTTGGGATAATGCCTAGGTATGTGTGTTAGTTATGTTGCCCCTTCGAGAGAGAAATTTAATCATCTTATATGTGGGATAAAGAAGCGGCAATAAAAATCGTTTCCTCCTTGTCTTTCAGATTTTACGGTGGCTGATGAGTCCCCGAAAAACTGATGTGGAGGCAATACTGAACAATCACCTGCTAATGATGTAACACAATCTACCAGTACTCAGACACAAACAAAGGAAACTTTAATAACAAGTAATCGTCTCTCAATAAAAGAAAATATGAAAATATGTAGTTATACATATTCAGTTTGGTCTTACAAGCTCTGGCAATTCTGATGCCCCATTGCCACAGTGTGCTGTTTGTGCAGAAACTCTTTAAAATCATTCGCTAAAGCCTCAAACAAAGGTAAACATCAGTTGAGGCACACTCCCTGAATACGAATGCCAACGCTCTGCAAGCCTCTTTTAGAGTTAGTTAGTTATTCAATTGCTAAGCAAGCGAAACTAAATACTGTTGGGGGGAACGTTATACTGCCTGCACAGATTGTGAAATGTATATTTGGAGAAAAACTGGAACGAGAACTTGATGCACTATGTATTGCAGACATGTCAGATAATCTTAAAATTCACCAAATTCAACTTGACGCATCCAAACACATATCAAAAGGTTTAAGAAAGAGTTCCTGTTTTGTCCTGCCCTGCCGATTCGCACCACCGGAAAGGATATATTTCACATGGTCAACGGTTTTGTAAAAGAAAACAAATTGAATTGCTCGAAATGTGTAGAAATATTCACTGACGGAGCAATGAAAGTCGAAAAGTCGTTTTTTAGGACTTGTGAAGCGGATACAAGATGTAGCCCCAGAAGCAAAATTGACCCATTGTTGAATTCATAGAGAAGCACTTGCTTGTAAAAATATTCCAGCCAGGTAACATTTGTGAAGAGATAGGCAGTGAGCAGGAGACCTTGTTGTTACATACTGAAGTACGTTGGTTGTCCAGAGAAAACGTTGTTTCGAGAATATTTGAATTGAGACATGCAATTGAATTATTTTTGGTTGAGCAGGGGCATAATAACGAGTACAAACAGATACTGGTTGACCCTTTGTGACTGCAAAAGTTAGCTTACTTGTCAGATATTTTCACAAAGTTGAATGAGTTGAATTTGGGACTTCAAGGCCAGGATAAAACCATATTTACTATGCAGTAGAAAGTTGAGTCAACTATCAAAAGATGTCCCTTTGGACATCTTTGATCGATAAATGTACATATAACCAGTTTCCGAATCCAAAACTTTTTTGGCCATAAAATGCCACTTGCTAAATCTATGAGCTGCATTACGCAGTTATTTCACAGAAATATCGCCGCAATGGAACTGGGTAACATCCCCTATGCGAACGATTCCACCGACCACATACCCACCTTTGTCTTAAGATTGGTAACACATCTTTGGTCAAGAGGAATGAATAGACATCTTATGCAACAGCAGACTCAAGAATTGTTTTGCAGAGCAATCATAATTTTGGGGCTGATTTAAAAGACGTTTAACGTGTCAGCGAAGCAGCAAAAAAATATTGGCTGCCATTTTGCACGACATACTTTTGCGTTAGCGGTTTTTCGGTCATGACAAACTTAAAAACCAAACATCGTCACGGACTTCAACTCCAAAACGTCTTGAGACGGAAGCTGACAAAAAGCCTTCAGATTTTTCAGTTATTTCTTTGCATAACTCTGAAAAATTACATTTGTCACATTAAACTAATTTTTACCGTTAAAGAACTGTATTTTGATGGTAATAAATGTCAAAAAACTGATTTCATTTTTTATTTCTTAGTCCTGCAGTGTAGGGTATGCGAGTTTAAAGTATTTCTTGAAATGGTTCGCTGGAAAAACTAATTGAGAACCACTGCTTCCTAGGCCTATTCCAGAAAGGGCGTTGGGTCGCTTTTGATAGCGCATTTATGTTTTCCTATTTTCAAACGCGATTCGCTTATTATTTGACATTTCGTTTTTAATAGAGATAGGTGGCTAAAAGACGGATTGTTGGCGGATTGAGAAAAAATATTTGTATTGAATAAAAAGCCATCGCAGATTCCAGAGCGCTTGGTCCGAACAACAGGAAGCAGCGTTCCCGGGGTCGTGGAGGATGGATGCTCGCAGTGTCTCAGGGAATACTTCATAGCGACGTTGTTCATGAGCATAAATCCAATTTAAAAACGCAGACAGCAAATTCTTTTACAACTTACCCAATTTCATACAAATTTCACCAATGGCCCATGTCGCATTATTGCACACCGATATAAAATCTGGATTCAAATTCTGTCCCAGGATTGGAAAGAAATCAGACATAAATGGATGGACGTGTTGGAAGCAAGCCTTTGTCAAATCACCTAGCAATGCAAATGACGACTGACGAACCTTTGGAAAATAATATAAAAAAAATCATTAGAACATAATTTAATTCGCAAATAAATTGTATGTTAACCTCAGGCATCAGAGCATCTTGCATACACTGGTATAACAGCTGCATAATATTACTGTTTGCAACTAGGGACTCAATGTGGCCGTCCAGTCCTTCAGCTAATCCTGATAACAAATCAAGTGCCACAATCATTCGCTCCTTCTCTGGTATATCGAATCCTTGATTTGACTTCCATGCCTTCATGGAGAACATGAATAATTTACCCGAGAGTTTAAGGATAGAAAATCACTCACCAAATCCTGGTTAATAGTTTGTTCAATAAGAGAAATACACCGCCTATAGACCGGCTCACAGTATGGCAGAAATCCAGATTGCAAGGCTGTGGCTATGCTGGATAAGCACTCCAACAAAGGGAACAAATCCTTGTCGTCATCTTTCAATAAATTCCATTTTTCTATCAACGGGGGCATCAAGATGTTGATATACTCTGGAGTGTTCAAATGATGGCCCACCGAGTCGGCCAGCGTACCCACCGCGTCATACAGGATAAGCAAATTCTTGTGTTGATACTTCGAGAAGGCATAGACTAGGGTTTTCAAAATGTACTCTAGATAAGGTACCAACTCAGTGCAGGCTTCCTCTTCAAGTGTCGCAAAAGCAGAGCATGCGGCTTCCTGTACTCGTTTGTTTGAGTCTAAGATTCTCTTAAGTAACTCTTCCAGCAGTGGCTTCAGATACTGATCATGCGGCTGGTTGACAACCCAGTTGGCGTATCTGGACAAAGTCCAACAGGTGATCGAACGGACAAGTGCCTTTCTGTCGGACAGGCAGCTAATTAAGTAGGGTATCAGTTCGGGCAAATGCGGAATCATACCCTGCATACAACCCTCGGCAATTGCTCCAAGCGCGAGAACCCCACTCTCCTTGATCACCCACTCCTGATGAAAGAGGGTGTCTTTTAAGATTGGTAACACAATCGGCAGGCATTCTTCGCGAAAAACATTTGCCAAAACATCAAGCGCGGCCGCACTGCACTTGCGCAAATTCCACTCCGAAAGAGAACTGTCATCGTCTAAGCCGTCGTCGAATTCATCATCGTCATCGTCACCCGCTGCCTCGGCCGAGTTAATTGTATGTGTGCGGGATTTATGGAATCTTGGTCGAATGTCTTCTTCGCGATCTGGCACCATATCATCTTCCTCCACATTGCCTTTCAGCAGAATAATGTCAATTTCAGAGTAACGCATTCCACGCACCAACACTGGTGCCAATTTTGGCAGATATGGGGTGAGTACCTCCTTGCATATGCTCTGCTCAGCTAATGATAACCAGAATTCGGATGCCTCTAATGCAACTCCTTCATCGGAGTCTTGAGTTCGCATCAACATGTACTATAAACAAAAACAAAAATTAGTCCAAATACAAGCGATTATAAGTCGCACATACCTCAATAATTTGTCCCATGTGTGGAAGCAAACGATCCATTCGAACCTCCAACAACATCACAAGACCATGGCATACATTCTTTCGCACCTCGTGGTCGTCATCCGAAGAGAGATTAAACAGACTCTCAATAAATGTGTCTATATGCAGCATCAGGGCCTTAAATTAATTATTATTATAAACGATCCATATGCATTACTACAAAAAGTAATCTTCTTACCTGTGATCGGTTGATTATAAATTGGTTAATACATGCAATGGCATGCGAACGAATCTTAGGGCTGTTATGGCTAAAGTATTGCAGGAATTTAGGAATCATAACATTAACTGGGCGATTCAAGGCGGCACTGTCCAAAAGAAAAGCCGAGTCTTCACAAATCTTCTGCAGCGCACTGAAGGCGCCCTCGCAGATGTTATAGTCCTGTGAATCAAGCATGTCGCAGAGCGCCGGCAATAGTTGTGGCCAATTTTGCAGGCCACTACTGCTTGCAATTGTTGTTATTAATATGCCGACCGTGGCACGGATAAGTGGCGAAGGATCACCGACAGCTTGCAGGCATTCTTGTTTGATGTATTCCAATCTTTCTGGCTGAAGGGTGCCTTCGTGAAGACGAATGTTATTTTTCAGGATCAGGCCACTCAGGGAACGCGTTGGCTCATCTTCCGATTTTAACTTGGTGAGCACGTAGATAAGATAGTTGTTGAAGTCCGGATATTGGTTAAGTTCCTCTAGTTTCTGTTTAAAAAACAAAAAAAAATACATACATATATTGAAAATAAAAGTCTTCTTTTTCCTTGACCGCAAAATTATGATCAGAATTGAAGGGACTCAAAGCATTCCTCTTTAATGCATCCCTACTGGTCCGGCTGTGAAATTGGCCGGTTTGACCTCAATAAACATCGGCAGCCCTATCGATTTTGGATCACTTTTTTTACTGGGGCCAGGAGTTCGCAGGCCTGCCTCTTTTTACGATTTCGACACATTAATGCTCTTGTTATTGATTATTGTGTGTATTGTCCTTTTACGACACCGATGATATGGACATTTGTGAGAGAGTTGTAAGATGTTAAATGTCTCGCTAGGGCCACCTGAATGTTAAAATTGTCTGCAATTTTCACCATATGCATTATATAAAAATTCTATTGAATTCCTAACCCTGCTTTAAAGATCCTCCTCAAAGGCGGGCAGCTTGACATTGTTGTCTTCTTTATAGGTTTAAAAACATTTACCCGGTTAAGGACCTCAAAACCGAACAAGAAGTTGACGATACAGTTTAATCTCTAAGGCCCCAGTTAAAGCCATACGTAAAACGCACCCGAAAAACATTTGTACTCCTCTTTAAGAGCAATGTTTAAACTACTCAGACATTTCCCAGAAATTATACGAATGATTTGTGTGTCCGGTTGTCATCACAGTACAGGGGAGTGCTGAAACGCTAAGTAAAATCATGGAGGTTACTTTAAAAATAATCAGCAACTGGGTGAAAAGCAATGGACTCGATGGCAATCCAGCTAAGACTGAATTAGTCATATTTCATAGACAATACAAGATACCACAGTTCAACTTCCGAAACTGCGGAAGTACAATTGTTCAATTCGGACAGTCTGGACACAATTCTGGACAGGGTAAGGCTAAGAATAAAGAGAGCCCAGAACGCTCTCTTTATCCTATACTCACTTATGGCACACTAGTCTGGTGGAAGGCGAAAAAGAAAGTGGTATGATGATGTATGCGCTTATCGGAAGGTAATAGAAGTTGCACATTTCCAAACGCTGCAGTGCAAAACAAGGGCAGCGAGGGAAGAATATGGAGCCAAGAGAAGGAGAAGAAGAAGTCTCCCAGCTCAGCGATCGAAACAAAATCCCGAGATTTAACAAGAAAGCGAAGCAACTGGCTACTGGATTTAAGACCGGAACGCAGGCTCTTCGAAAGAGCGACAGAAACCTAGTCACTGAAGCGCAGGTAATAGTAGATGTACTAAAGCACCATTTCCAAAAGCTGCTAAATGGGCATGATGTATAGAGTGATAGGACAAGAAGAGAATCCACGTCCTGTCAATGAAGAACAGATTTTACCCCCAATATAGAAGAGGTTAAGTTAACTTTAAGAAAGCTAAACAAAAAATAAGGCCGCCGGGTCTGATGGTTTACCACCTTGGAAGGTACTTTTAAGCAGTTAGATGAAATAGTGCACATAAACTATAAGGGACTGGTCTGATTCTGCAGAGAAATTGGGTGTTTCCCGAGGGAGAACGTTTAGGTTTTGTAGATAGATCAGCTTCGCCAAAAGAACTCATGGAGGAGTTTCTGTAAATCAATCGAATTCACACCTGAAACGACTGATAAGTCCTATCCAAAGTACCAACACTGATAGATGTCTTAGCCTATAAAGATCGATCGGTAGCTGAACAGATTCGCATGAGGAAACGCTGGATGTACTGACGGAGAAACCCAATTTCCAGGATGCACCATCGCGTCTGTAAAATACTATTACATGCATAATCAAGAAAAATGAAAGAGCAGAACCGATGAGAGCAGGAACACAAGGAAAACGTCAAAAATCACACCGCAATTATTAAACTACATATTTTGGTATATTATATCCTCTTGCGGTCTGAAAAACATCCAGGAGTATCAATTGTCATGAGAATTGTATGTATGTATGTATGTATGTATGTATTCGTTTATTTAGTAAATATTTTACTATTACATTTCATATAAAAATAAAACAAAGAATAACTATCTTAGAAAACTAAAACAGAATAAATAAAAAGTTAATAATTTATACCTTATTAACTAAGTGATTGTATCTCTTATATGTTTTATTAGTAATTTTTTAAAGCGTGTGACTATTGTTTCATTTTTTATTTCACTAGGTAGCTCATTAAACAGTTTTAAGCCTCGATATAACAACATATTTTGGGTTCTGGAGTCTCTATACATTTGTAACCTGAAGTCAGAGTTAGATCTTAAGCTATATGGCTGAGAGTCTCTTACATATTTTTAATTATTTTTTAGATATTCTGGTAGAATATTGTACTTCATTTTAAATACAAAGGTTAACACATTATAGACGATTCGTTGCTTAATACTCATCCACTTTAAGCAGGATAGCATCCACCAAGTAGGCGTATAAAAACTGCACTTCAGAATTGTTCTCATAGCTTTGTTCTGCAAAACTTGTAGCCGATTTGTATGTTCATTATTCCCCATAAATAAAATTGTTGAGCAGAATTCGAAGTAAGGTTTAATTATGGTGTTGTAAATATTAATAGCGCACATTGTTGTTATATTTACACAAATACGTTTAAGGAATGCTATTTTCTTAGCGATTTTCTTTGACGTATATGTCATGTGACTGTTTAAATTTAATTTATTGTCCAAAATCACACCGAGGTATTTTATTTCTTGCACTTGTTCAATGGTTTTCCCGTCAATTTGAAAGTCGACATTGTCATCACTATTTATGACCATGCATTTTGTCTTGTTAACATTTATTTTAAGCTTGTTTAATTGTAGCCCTTCACAAAGCTCTTTAAGGTCAATCTATCTGTTCTTTAAGCACATTAATGGATTTACCACATATAAACATTAAAGCATCATCAGCAAACGGGGATATTTTACACATTTTGAACACTGAACAGATATCATTTATAAATACAAGAAATAACAAAGGGCCTAATATTGTACCTTGCGGTACACCAAAACATGTATTTTTGCCACTAGACATTGCACCATTCACACAGGTTTTCTGTGTCCGATCGGATAAATACGATCTAAACCACCTAAGTTCTTTACACTTTACTCCAATATATTTCGATCAATTGTTTCAAAAGCTCGTTGAAAGTCTAAAAACAATGTTATTATTTTATTACCGCTGTGTCGTTGTTCTTTTAAGGTCATTATCAGCCAGTTGAGTGACGTTTCGCAGGAGTGGCCGTGGCGGAAGCCAGACTGGTTTTCTGTTAACATTTTTGTATCACATACATATTTGTAAAATTGTTCATGTGCACATTTTTCAACAATCTTTTCAAGAATTGGCATCATATTAATGAGCCTACATTTTTCGGAATCAATAGCACCAGTCTCTTTAGGTATTGGAACAACTACCGACTCTTTCAGATTTTTTGGGAACTCACCGCGAATAAATGACTCGTTCACAATACTGAGGATTATTTTGCCAACAAGGTCAAAGCAATCAATGATCATTTTAATGTTAAGTTTTAGTGCATTTTTTGTATTCATTCGTTTGCACACATTTAGTAATTCACTTATATTTATTTGTTTAAATTTAAAAGTATTTTGTGATTCCGGGATGTGAATATATTACGCACACTTCTGTAATTATCCCAATCTATTGGTCTATTAAATACACTCGCTTTTCGAAAGCATTGCATTTTTTTGCATTTTAACGTATTCAGTTCTTCCGAAATTCGCGTTCGGATTCGGCTTAAAATTATAGGTTCGTTCACACAAGCAAGTAATTGCAGAAGCTAGGTTTTATTCCCTTATTTGCCGTTAATGCCTAATATATGTAACGAGAGAGAAACAAAACAAAAATGTATATGCAAGGAGAGGGAGACAAACTCAGTTCTAGTTCAGTCTTCAGTTGTCGATAAACCTGTGCGGAAGACGGACGTCAACTCGGATACTCGTCGCAACACTTTTTAATCACTTTTTAATAATTAATTTGTAGCCTTTAGCTATGTTTATTTTACATTAATATTCTTTATTTTATCGAATAAAGAATTGAATTATATTATTGACATTAAGAATTGAATTACATTCTTGACATTTGGGGGCTCAACCGGGATGAGCTTGTGACTTTGAGCAAAAGAAAATTTGGTGGCAAGATTCAGGTGGTGAGAATCTGCAAAGTGTTTAAATCGTATTTGGTGATCGCGCATTCGAATTGGTGTTTCTAGGCGTGAAAAGCGATTTATCTATATTGTGAGAATTCGCGGTGGCGAATTGCAAACGGTGTTGGTGTCCGTTAAATTTAAATTTTCGTGTCCTGAAAGAGTAAGCGAGATGGCGTCATTTATTAATGCGGTGGATAAAATGAACGTCAGCCAACTCAAAAAGGAATTGGTGAAACGGAAAGAGAGCGACGATGGCTCTAAAGCAATTCTCAAATTTCGATTGATGACTTTACTGGATGGCGAGTATAAGTTAAAAGGAGAAAGCATGACTGGAGTGGAAGAAGTCAACGAGGCGGTGGATGTTGTGGATATTGGTGCTGATACCGGTGATGAGCGAGACGACAGCGAAGACGTATTCAACATGACCAAATTTAGTAGCTGCCTAAGTGAAAGAGATGGGAATAAAGACAGTCGCGAATCAAAAAATCATGTAAAACACTGTGTGGAAGAGAACAAAACGCACTCTTCAAAACAAGTTTCATCTCGTTTTATTTCTTTCCGCGATGCCGAAGAAACAGTTGACAAATATAGTGGTGATGGTTCCATTCCAATAAGAATGTGGTTAAAACAATTAGATGAACTAAATAGAGTTTTTGAGTATTCTGAAGAAGAAATGTTAGTGTATGCAAAAAAAACTAGTTGTTGGTGCAGCTAAACAGTTTGTACGCCTTATGCGTGGTGTTCGATCTTGGTCCGAATTTAAAGCTGAGATGATAAAAGAGTTTGACATTAAAGTGAATAGCCGCGACATACACGAGAAGCTCCGAAAACGAAAGCTCGGATCAGGTGAAACGTGGCGCGAATATTTTTACGAAGTACTAGCTTTGGCAGAGCAAATTAATTTGGACAAAGAATCTGTCATTGGTTATATCGTCAACGGTGTTAACGATTCGGGTGTAGAAAAAGTCATTCTCTATCGTGCTACGAGTCTCACCGAACTAAAAATTAAATTCGCATAGTATGATCGCATGGTTAAAAAACGGACAGTCGTAGTGCACGAAAAGTCGAAACAGGGCAGATGCGAAAAACAGGAACATAAAGTGAGGGTCAAGTGCTACAAGTGCGGTGTTATTGGGCATATCGCTAACAAATGTCCAGATGCAGCAAAAGGCCATAGGTGTTTTAGATGCAATGGTTTCGGCCACATCTCAATCAATTGCCCTCAAGCAAGTGAAAAAAATAAAGAGTTTTCTCAATTTTCTTTCTCAAGCAATATGACCGTGGTTGCTACAATCGATGGACTAGAGTTTGAGGCGTTAGTTGATACGGGCAGTCAGGCAAGTTTGATTAGAAGTGATGCTTTCGATGCTTTAAAAAAGTGCGGTGTGGAAACTACTTTGAAGACATTCTCGGGTTTGGGCAATCTAGAAGTGAAGCCTCATGGCAAGATCATTAAGTCTATAGCCATTAGTGGTGAGAATTTTGACATTGCGTTTTATATTATACCCATTGGCAGCATGCCATCAAAGTTGATCATCGGCCAGGATTTTTTAAACAACACTGATTACATCATTAAGAGAGGTAACATAATAATAAAACCTATTACACCAGATGTTCGAGATACTCCGCAGGATGTAGATGAGGACGAAGTCGGAATCCTATCAATCGAGATGAGTGCTTCGAAAGACGAAATCGACGTTCCATTGAGTTTCAGAAGTGCGGTTAAAAATCTAGTGGACAATTATAGACCAGAAAAACGGAATGTAAGTAGCGTGCAAACGAAAATAACCTTAACAGATACAACTCCAGTCTACGTGCGAGCAAGAAGGTTGGCTCCGCTGGAGAATAGAGTGGTGAGCGAAACAGTCGAAGAGTGGCTTAAGGATGGTGTCGTGGTTCCCAGTCGGTCAGAGTATTCAAGTCCTGTTGTCGTCGTCAGAAAAAAGGACAGGAATTATAGGCTGTGCATCGACTATAGACGCCTTAATACCTTAGTGCAAAAAGATCGGTTTCCTATGCCGCGTATCGACGATCAGCTAGACAAGTTATCAGAAGCAAGAGTATTTTCCACTCTGGATTTTAAAAACGGGTTTTTCCATGTGCCACTGGAAAAAGAAAGCAGGAAATACACAGCGTTCTCCACGGTAGATGGACATTTCGAATTTACGAAAACTCCGTTTGGATTATGTATTTCACCAGCGAGTTTCTGCCGTTTTATAGATGATGTCTTCAGTGATTTAATTAAAAAGGGTATAGTGATTGTGTATGTCGATGACATAATCATACCTTCAGTGGACTATGAAGAAGGATTCTGTCGTTTGAAAATGGTGTTGGAGCACGCAAGCTCCTTTGGTTTGCAAGTCAACTGGCACAAGTGTCAATTTCTCCGGAAGCAGGTGGAATATTTGGGACATGTGGTCGGGGGCTCTAAAATCAATCCGTCGCCCACAAAAGTTAGAGCCGTCCAAAAGTTTCCCGAACCAAGAAATGTGAAACAACTGCAAGGATTTCTGGGACTGGTGGGATTTTTCCGGAAATTTATTGACGGATTTGCAGAAAGAGCTTCTCCGTTGACAGCGCTGTTGAAAAAGGACGCTTCCTTCGATTTTGGACCGGCACAGAAGCAGGCTCTTGATAGTCTTAAGAGGAGCCTGATCGGACAACCAGTGCTTCAAATCTTTGATCAGCAGGCGGTGACAGAATTGCACACGGATGCAAGCAAGATTGGTTTGGGTGCAATTTTGCTTCAAAAGCGAGAAGGCCAGTTTAAGTTCCATCCTATTTACTACTGGAGCAAGTCGACATCGGACGCAGAGAAAAGATATCATTCTTATGAGCTTGAGGTATTGGCGATAGTGAAGGCGCTGCAAAAACTTCGACCATACTTGCTTGGCATCAAATTTACCATCTTTACAGACTGCTCAGCTTTTCAACGAACAGTCAGTAAAGTCGGCATACCAGACCGTGTGAAGAGGTGGACCTTATTGATGGAAGAGTTCGACTACAAATTGGAATTTCCCCCATCGCGACCTCGATATATGTAGTGACGTAGCCTACCAACTTCAGCCTTAATTATATTGTCAATGTTCCAATCCGGAATTTAATTTCATTTGGCTCAAATTTCATGTCCGTAGGCAATTGACACATCGTACTTCCCAACAATTGAGTTAAATGGTGCTGCTTTGGATTACTGCAGATCTGTTAAAAATCTAGGGGTGATTTTGAATCAAACGCTCACTTGGAATGACCACATAACACAAGCAGTAGGGAAGGTTTATGGTGGACTTCGGGTTCTCTATCTCTCAGGGTCATGTCTCCCTTTAAATATTAAGATGATGCTGATAAAGTCACTTTTGATACCAATCCTGTTTTACGCGCAACCCGTTTTCTGCGACCTGGATAGTTCAAGTAAGCGAAAGTTTGAAGTTGCATTTAATAACATGGTGCGATTTGCTTATAGCCTACGTAGATATGATCATGTCTCTGGATACACAAACAGTGTATTCAAAATGCCATTGCAAAGCTATCTTAACTATAAAACAATAATGTTTTTGTTCGACTTAAAGTTCAAAAAAAGTCCCCAATACCTTTTTGAGAGACTCCAATTTGCTAATTCGGAGAGAAATAAAATTCTTATATTGCCGAGTTGTAGATTCAGATCAACTCAAAAACAATTTTTTGTATATTCTGTAAGGCTATGGAACTCACTTCCCCTCAGCGTTAGGGGATTGGACAGCAGGAGCGGTTTCGAGAAGGCACTGATACGGCATTTGAATAGTTAAAAAGTGTAAATAACTATGTTTAACTTAAACAATCATGTGTTTTAACTTCAGTAGGGTTTTAGGGTTTAGCTTAAAATTAAATTCATATATTTAATAATAATAATAAATTTAATTAATTGTGAATTATGTAATACAGTATTAACTTAAAAGACTATTCGTCTTACAATGCTTTATGTGAATAAAATAAATTGAAATTGAAATTGAAATTGAATTAGTCCACTACTGTTTAATTTACAGAAGCCCCAATTTGGACAGACTTCAACTTACAATGAGTTTGATGCGCTGTCTGATTCACATCACGGGTGATTTCAATATACACAACTCACATTGACTTCTACATTCTGGACAGACAACATCCGAAGGAAGGTGATTTTTGCTGAGGTAAACAATCTGACTCAGCTTGTAAATGAGCCAACACGAATACCGGACATAAGCAGTCAAACCGCGAACACACTGGACTTGTTTCTCAACTATTACCCGGAAAAGTACGATGTATTACTGCCTCTAGGATCGTCAGACCATTGTGTCATATCAGCGAATTTCTCGTACCCCGACCACATATTTAATTTTCTCCCCAACGTCTGCGGGAAATCCGCGGCATTCTTGTTGTCTCTCAACAGAAAAGACTCCAGACAGACCACTGGCGTTCTTACGGGACCCTACGTTTTTGCCAAGCACCTTAAGGTGCTAGGCCTAAGCGATACCACCAACTGCGAAGCTTGTGGAGAAAGCGACGACACTGCGGAACATTTCCTCTGTGATTGTCCTGCTTTTGCTCGTATCAGGTGGTAGGTATTTGGTGCGGACATGGTGAGTGCTGTAAACCTAAGCTCCTTATCATTGAAGCGCCTTCTCGTTTTTCTTAGAAAAACGAGTAAATTCCCACAGTAAAATGTGGTGTGTCTGCCTGGTATGTAGTACAATGGACCGGTATAGAGTCTGAGTGCTCCAATGCAGAAAGTCTCACACACCCTAACAACAAAAAAAAACATATTTAAAGAACAAACTCCTTAAAGAACCGTATGGCAATACGATAAAGCCAATTGGGAAAAACTAACCGGTTTCTTTAAGTTTTAACTGGTCGCTGTGTTTCCTCGACAGCGACGTAGATGCTGCTGCTGACTTGACGATGGGAAAAATACAATTTCCTCTATCACACATATACATATAACAAATTGGTCAAGCAATTTACATACTAAACATGATTTTACTGGGTTTGAAATGCTTTATCCCTAACCGGATAAATAGTATCAAACCAAAGGAAAAGGCGTGGTGTGACTCGATCTGCAAAGAGGCTATCAGGTTAACAGAGGTAAGCTTTCGGTCTTATAAGGCCAACCGATCCGAGGAAAACCGCAGAAAGTTTAAACGAGCCAGAAATGACTGCAATGGCCTTATTAATCGTGTCAAATTCTCCTACAATCAAAATTCAATTCAATTCAATTCAATTCAATTTATTATTAATATAAAATATGATGGTACATTAAGATATAAATCTTTTATAGTACTTAGTTATAAGGTATGCAGCTGTTTTACAATTGTATAAAGGTAGGAAAAATTATAATTATAATTAACTACTTAATTTTAAATTACAATAATAGGAATAAACAAAAAGGTGATGTGAAAAAGAAATAGTAGAATGGGCATGGGATTTTAAGGTAGAAGGGAGAAATGAAGGAGGAAAGCGTTTTTAAAGCGTATGGCATTAGAAATGTTTCTGATACTTATTGGAAGAGAGTTCCACAATTTAATTGCGTAAACAAAAAATAGACGTGATGAATTAAGGTACCGACAACGTGATGGAATTATGGTAAATGTTCTAATGGAACCAGCAAAATTAAGTTTTTTATACAAATACAATGGAGTCTTATTCGTTATAATATTATGCAGAAAAATACAATTTCTTGCATCGATGTAGTGTTTGAGCGTACATCCCAACAAGGTTTTTACGTACTGTGATACATGGTCATATCTTCGTAGGCCGTAAATATATCTAACGGAGTCATTAAATGCCACTTGTAGCTTACGTAGAGATAGGGAATCAATATTACTATAAACAACTTCAGCATACGTAATAAGGGGAAGAATTAGGGTTGTAACAAGTTTACGTCTAATATTAGTTGGAGTAAAATTTGCAGTTATCCAGAGCTTGCGAAGACAACCATATATACGTCTAATCACCGAGTTTATGTGGTAGTACCCCGACAAGTTACAATTAATGACAAAACCGAGACTAGTTGCAGTTTCAACAAATGCAAGTCTATTAGCGGACAGCATGACATCAGGCAAGGTGTTAAAGTTTATAGTTTTGTTAGCTATGGGAATCACCTGTGACTTTTTCGGATTCAAGTGTAATCCATTGGTAACAGACCATGAGTAAATACTGGCAAGATCCTCATTAACTCCATTCACTAATTCATCTGTATCACTAATTGGCTTTCTTGAGTAGAGTTGGACATCATCTGAATAGATGTGGATCGTGGAATGTTTACAAACAGAAGGTAAGTCATTTATAAACACGCAGAAAAGAATTGGACCAAGGATTGACCCTTGTGGTACGCCACATTTCACTGGTAGAAGATCTGAAGAAGAATCACAAGTAACAACTCTCTGAAATCGATCACACAAATAGCTTTTAATCAGACTTACTGCACTGTTGCCAAAAGAGAACAAATTTTTTAATTTCCAGCAAAGGATTTTATGGTTTACCTTGTCAAAAGCCTTTGAGAAATCAAGTAGGCAAAGAAGCGTAACATGTCGTCTATCAAAACCCTGCCTTATGTCTTCCAAAATATTTACCATAGCAGTGGAGCAACTGTGGTTAGACCTAAAACCAGATTGTCCCGCATAAATAAGGCTATAGAGAGACAGGTGTTGAAGAAGCTGTTTAGCTATAACTTTCTCAAAGACCTTTGACAAGCACGGTAAAATGCTTATTGGTCTGAAATCAGCGGCGGATACCGGACCTGATTTTTTGGCAACAGGTACGACTCGTGCTATTTTCCAGGATTTCGGAAAAGTAGACGTTGTGATACAGTGGTTTAGTATGTGAGTTAAGTGGCTTACAATAAAAGGCAGAATAAGCTTAATAAATCGCATGGGTACCCCATCTTCCCCAACAGCATTTGATTTTATGGCTGAAATATAGCCGATAACCTCATTTTCAGTAACCGTTTCAATTTCAAAGCCGCTTACCAACGACTGGCTAGAATTTTCAGAAAAATTGAAACTTAAATCCTCAGAAATACTTTCAAGAAAAAAATTGTTTAATATATCAGGATTTATTTGACATTTGGAATTACATTTATTAGAAATACCTATTTCACGCAGATTACTCCAAAGCTTTTTTGGCGAAAGCGACGTATTCAGCTTGGAAGCATAAAAGTTTCTTTTGGCGTTTCGTATTACAATAGTGGAATGGTTTCGCATATTTTTGTACGTAAGCCAATTGAAATCTGTGGGCTTATGTTTCCATTTACTGTAAAGCCTGTTACGAACTTTCATGGTATTGATTACTTCCGTTGTAAACCAAGGGCAGCTTCTATTTCGAATATTGACAGTTTTAGTTGGAACAAATTGATTGTATAATTCTATAATCACCTCTTGAAAATAATTTAATTTAACCTCAGGATCAGTATGCAGGCGACAACTACTCCATGGGGCAGATAAAGCTGCAGATTGGAGGGCATCGGTATTTATTGACCGGAAATCCTTATACGTAAAAGTCAACGGGACGGCAGAATGGTTGAAGTTAATATTATATGTGCAAAAGAGTAGGTCATGATCAGAGATACAGTCAAGCGAGAGCTGTTCAAAAGGAAGAATAAGCGATGGATCAGAAACTATTGCCAAATCGAGGAGGCTAGGGATGCAATCCTTAGCGAAACGTGTTGGATAGTTTGCATTGAGTATTTGAAGTCCTAAAGAAGACACGAAATCCTTTATTTGAAAGGCACGAGAATCATTTTTTAATATATCTGAGTTAAAGTCACCACAAACAATAACGTGCTCATATTGTGAAGAAAACTCAGAAAGAGTCGCAAAAAATGGCTGAGGCGAACAACTGCGGTCAGGAATATAAGCACTGGCAACCAAGCATTTAGTAGAACCATCATGAATCTCAACAATTAGAAACTCTGAATCTAGATTTTCGGATTTACTAATGACTTCACATTTTAATGAAGATTTACAATAAATCGCTATCCCACCTCCCCATGTATTAGTTTCTCTATCGTTCCTATAAAGTACAAAATTAGGTATATTATAATTCGTATCAGAAATATCACTTTTAAACCACGTTTCACAGACACAAACAACATCAACATTAGAATTTGAAAATACGTACTTCATATAATCTAGCTTGTATTGATTGAGACTACGTGCATTTAAGTGACAAACTCTAAAACCATCTCGACAATTAGAAAGAACATTTACCATAGTGTGCGTACATTTTTTGTCCATACTGTAATTATTTGTTGAACGTACTCTAATCATAATATGAATTATCAAAAATTAAAACAAAACAAAACACACAATAATAATGCCACAGACTGAAAGCGAATGAGAAGAAAGATATAGAAAAGTAGAATAAAATAGAAGAGGGAAAGAAGGAGCATTTATAATAAACTAATAAAGAGAAAAAGGAATACAGTACAATTCATTGACGAGTCGCAGCAGCACCAGCACCAGCAGCAATAGAGTGAAGATCTTCAGAGATTTCAATAGAAAAGCTTTTTCCGTTTGCAGTCGCCTTAGCATAAACTATTCCAGATTTTGTATAAACAGAGAACAATTGTTTTTTTCTCTTCAGCCCAAGTGCACTTTGTAGAAGAAAGCGTGAGTGTTTAGTTAAGCTCTCATTCAAATAGCAATTGCCGTTTGATGCAACACCAATGTCTGTCAATTTCAACACTTTATTGTTTTGTTTGCGGTAATTTGCAGCAGCTATGAGAACAGCATTTCGTTCGTATGATGACTTGAATCTGATTACAATTGATGGCGGAGTAATCTGTGCAGAGTTGTTGTTGGTGGTATTACGCATTTTTGCACGAAATGCATGAACTAACTGTGGCTGATTGCAGTTTATAGTGTCACAGAGTTTATGGACAAGCTGAGGCAAATTTTCGTTGGGAATCACAGGTACCCCAAATAACACAGCATCACATGCGACTTCTTTTCTCTCGAGCACATTTATTTGTTGACGAAGAGCGACGATCTCAGAGCTATGCATTAGAGAAGTAGCAGAGGTGTGTTCTTCCATTTGATCGACGAGTGCGTTTATGGTGGAGATCGCATTATTCAGACTGTCAAAACGTTGAGCCCAGCTTTCCTTGACTTCTTCAATTTTGTTGAAAAATTCCATTCGCATCTCATCCATTTCCTCAATAAATTTTCGTTGATTAGATGCTAAATGCTTGTTTAATTGTTCTTCCAAAATTTTGACAGTAAGAGTTCCTTTGTCGTTGGTTTGGAGTTTGGTTGAGGGTGAGTGAGAGACCATAATATGTGAAGAGATTGCGTCTTTTTGTGTTTTGTTGCGCGTGGATGGGCCTGATGTCGATGACATTATTGGCGTGAGAGAAACTTTTTCGGGCGGCGAAATAAACAATCACAGAAGCAAAAGGCAAACAAACTATGCACTTTAATTTTATGCGCGTATATAGCAGAGAAGTTGTATGATTTGATTTTCACAAAAGAAGAAACTTTAACTTTAGAATTTGTACATTAGCTGGAGCGATAAGCAAACACGTCTATTCTCTATGACCGCACATGATGTGCCGAGCGAAAAAATACTACAAAGTCCCACGAATAGTAAAAACTTTTGGTCGTTTGTTAAAAACATCAAGAATTCGGCTTCGTCATCTATCCCGACACTCATTTACAATTTTGTATCTGCAATTCGACTCTGGAACTCCCTTCCAGATGAACTGCAGATAATCACATCACTACCCATTTTTCGGAAGAAGATATTTTTATTTTTGTCATAGTTTTTTTTTTACTTAAAGTTATAGCTGATTCTCAGATTTAATTTCTCTGTTTTTCTCTTTTGTACGTGTCATTTTGAAATATTTTACATATTGTGAATTTATATAGATACTTAATTTTAAGATTTAAAATCTTGTATTATTATGTTTAAGAATTAATTAATAAAATGAAAATGAAAATTAAATTTACAATGGCATTCCAGCAGTTAGCACTCTAAATAAAGCCGATCCGCTTGCTGCTTACTATGCAGCTCCCAGATTGTGCTTTATCTTCCCCTTTACTCGAGCGCGTATAATACTAAATGGGACCAATCCAATTTCGCACTCGTACAGTGCTGCTAGAGTACTTCTTCGAGATACACAAATCCGCTGTTAAAGATGGTATTTTCCCTATCGTTTTGAAGAGGTGGAGAAGAACCGCTGGCAAAACCACTGCGTAAGCTTTTCTATCTGTCCTATTCTTCAGGGCTCTTTGCTATGAGATGGAAAACAGCATTTGTCCACCCTGTACCAAAAAAAGGCTAAACTTCTTCTCCCTCACCCTCTTTTTATTTTGTTCCGAAACGGAAACCTGGAGTACCTACATGCGGAATGTCTGGCAAAAATATGGATGTCGAAAAAATGGGTTCGTTTTTGTTGTATGAAGTAGTTTCTTAATATTAGTTTTCTATGTCAGCATCCATCGGACAACACTGTTGTTTCGGGGACAAGTCCAATAAGATAAGAGCCGTACAGAAAAGTTCAAACTGGAACTGGGTACCTACCAATAATATATTTTAAGCTGACAAAAAATCTTTTAAGAGTATCGGTTCTAAATTTGTGTAGTACATTATGCCTCGTTCAGATGAAGCTATTTTCGTATATACCGTATACCGCATTTTACCGAATAAGCCAGCGCCAATGAGTTTTGTATTAAGTTGTTTACACAGAGTTCATGCAGTAAAACCCCGTATACGTGCTTGTATATACCAAATGAACTTGCCATTCGACAAGATTCAATAAATCTCATATGGATTTTACCGAATAATTTCGCCGTTTATTGTTTCAGTCACACTAGTGTTGTGTTGTGCGATTTCTTTGTCGCAGCGCGAACTAGTGTTGTATTGTGCGCAGTTTTATTGTGTATGATCCGCTGTTTTGACAAAGACCATTTCCCAATATCAACCGAACTAATAACATCAAGAATTGAAGAACGACCTAATTTGTGGGATGTTATTGCACAATTTTAAAAACGATGCGCGCCATTTACCAATAAAATCGTATATTGTGTCAAAAATAAAATCGATGACATCGTGTGAAATACTGCCCCGTATAATGCAGAAAAATTGAATTGCATGTCGTGTGACCCTAGCTTTACTCTATAAAACTGTTAATAATTTAAGCTACTTTCCTGGTCTAGTTAAAATAACACTGGACTGGACACACTCAATTATCGAGTACATAGCTATATACATAAATACCCCACATCACTACCTCTTCAGTCCAATAAGAACTAAATTCAATGGAAAATCTTATCGCGTCTAGACACACGGCACCTAACGAGAAAATTTGAATGAATGTCAGAACAGTTTTGTCTAACAAAAATTTATTTTTCCACAAAATACCAATTTTCCTACTAAAACTCCTTTTAACTAAAAAACACACTTCTTTTATTTGTTGGAATTTAAAATGTTATTAATCTTTCACCTTGAAGATAATAGTCTAAAAGCATTTCCAAATTACCAGGTACATTGAACCCCTTTAACCCTTACCACAAAAAAAAGAAAAACATTTCTCCAATAATTTGGATGCCTTTGTCTTACCATTTGGATAGCCAATTGTGTAGCGGTGTCTGGAGACTGGGACTCCTTTAGAATCGTAATGATCTGTTGTAAACCTTCGGCCTGTGGTTCCCACGTCATTTTGGTAATTTCTTTTTTTCCTATAAAATGTAACAAAATATATTATTTGCTTGTTTATACTAAAACTTTTTTAAAATATAGCAAAGCAAATTTGTAAGTTATAATTTTTGTTAGTTTGCTTCAAAGTCGCAATTGTAGAATTTTCTTTAACAAAAAGAAATTCTTTTTGATTTTGTTGTCTCACTCTCTAATATAATCGTGTGTATTTGGTAATCTTTTTGTCCCAAAAAAAATTTCACCAATAAGTGGCTTTGCTTCACTACGATCGGCGGACCATGTATATAATATATATTTTTTTTGTTTTCAGACAGGTGTGTTCGGGAAATTAAAAATGTTCTTCGATCGTAAATTTGTCACTCACCTCCGAATATTTATAAAAAATTAATTGCACCCTTGATATTGATTGATTTTTTGATATTTTCACTTAAATTCAATAACTTTTTAATGGAATAATTGCGAAATGAAGATTCGAGGAGAAAACCTCGTTCGCTTTTTTGTGAAAATTTTAAGGGAAATTTGTGTAATGTGGTGAGTAAAGTGGCATTTTTTTGTCTTTGAAATATTGCAAAATTTTGAAACAGTCCAGAGCTATAGTTGGAAGAGTGTAACTGAACGCAGTTGTTTCTAAAGGCAACATCCCACGAAATCGAATTCGTTTCGTCGTATTACAAAAACGAGCTATCATAATCAAGATCCATTGGGCGTCACAAGCGGTCTCCACTTGTGATAAATTGATCGTATGTATACACTAAAGAATGCTGTCATTATCTCAAGTGGAGACCATTATAGGAACTATATTTCTAAGTTCGGGAGAGAAATCATGCTCTGCTGCATACTCTTTATCGCATGCTAAAAAAGAGAGGGGTAGTTCCTTGCTTTTGTGCAGTGATGCTCTTCATGAAAATTGTTGCCTCTCTCAAACGAGCAAAGTATGCGATGAAATGCCCAGCAAACAAAATTTGACAGCTGCTCTGATTTAGCTTTTTTCTCCTGCTTCTGCTTATAGTAAGTGGAGACGACGTGTCATTAGGTAATGCTCAGTACTTCTGGCTGCAATTAACTACTTTAAAGTTTTCATACACCAGAACGGTATGCGATACCGATATAAGCGCGGTAGCGGTATACCGGTTGTCCGTTGACACAGACGCGGTATTTTTGTCTGGCATTCGCAATTGTTTCACATTTACTTGTTGCCTTTTTTTAACTCTTGCTATAATTTTTATTTATTGATCATTTCTTTCCTTATTTTTATACTCTGGTTGATTAAAATCAAATAATATTGAATATTTTTTTCACCATTAATTAGTTTTTCCGTACACATTCTGACAGGCGGTACACGGCGCCAATTCTACATAGTACGGTTCAAAATTGTATCGCTACAATACCTCAATACATGTTGCGGTTTACCGGTTATCCAAGTGGCTTGTTTGCCTTAGGTAATAGAACCAGGTGCTGCAATTTCCAAGACTCTAGGAAGACTCCTTCTTCCACACACTTTTGAAATGTTGCTTTGAAAATATCTGGTCTCGTTTGGACAGTTGTTTTTAGTGCAATATTTGGTATGCCATCGGGTTCCTGCGCTTTTCTGTCGCGTATTCTTCTACATGTTCGTTCCTCCGTTGAAATTGCTGGTATCTCCTCTGTTGTAGCTTCTCGAATTGTATTTGCAGATGTATGTGTTCGCTTGTGTGTGTACCTACGTACGTACAGTACGGTCACACAAATGACAAATTGGCATTTAGTCTCATCTTAACTTTACTTTTGTGAATTTTTGCTTTAAAATACTCTTTTTATTTCAACTTACAAATTTAAATTCCGCTGTACCCAATGTATAAACATATTTGAGTTTGTTAACTAGGAGCAATGTATTTAAAGTTCTGAGTAATAGAATCATACATTTTTACAAATCTTCCATTCGATTTACCGTTCATACATTGATGTACGACAGCACAAGCTACACAAAATCTGAGCAACGGAATTGTATGATAATTGTCAAAATTATACAATTGCATTTGTTCTATGATCTGAGAAATAGGCCCCTGGTGTGTGAGGTAGATGGGACGCCATCACTAGGTAGAGTTTAAATATAGATAAATTATTGTTATTTAATATTTTAAAGTGGGCGCAAGGCCGCTGATTTTTAAACGCAATAATAATCATGCAGAATCATTCATACATGATAGTAAGCAGAGTATGCTGGGAGCCAATCGTAAACACACAGTAAACACCAGATGTGCAGAATCAATCATGCGTACCAGTGACCAACACTAGTTCATAATCAATCATGAATTCATGAGTAACAGTAAAAAACCAAAAAAAAAAAAATGCGTAATAGCGATTGGCTACAAAAAAAGAAGCCGCAGGAACATCTGAAAGTCGGCTAAGTTTTGAAGAAGCTACACAAAAATCTGAGCAGGGGCAGTTTATTATTTGTTTGGATTTAAGGATTTTATTAAAGATATTGTAAGTAAAAAGTAATATTAAATAATTGAATTACTAAAATAATCGAGAACGAAGACAGTAAAACAAGAGAAATATCAAAGATAATTTAAACGGAATAAGTTTTATCTTTTTGAACCCTAAGCCAACAAACAATTTCTCAGAACTGAACTCTAAAAACTTGGAAAAGGCGCTTATAAGACTCTTATTACACTTTTCAACGCTAACGCTGGGTCGAGTTCACCCCGGCGTTGTATAAGATTAAAGATTATTTCCTGACGCCCACGCGTTCTCATTTGAATAGGTTTTTTTTGTTTGATATAATATAAAAATGAATTCGATATTATATTTTGCTTTTTCGGGATCGTAGCACAGCAAATAAAAATAAATATTAGTCGTCCGCGCTGGATAATAGAGATTACGGTATATTTATACAAAAGGCTCACCGCTCACGCTTGAATTTGCCCATTTACTTTCAGTAGAATGAATGCGTTCTATTCTTGAAAGTATTATATAGCACAAATAACAGAAAGGTCACTGAATTATGTGAGTTTTGCATTACAAATTCAAAACATTCATTTACGTCTTGCTCACTAACTAATACTACAATTCGGCCCCAGTATGTTAGTGCCACTAAACAAACTGATTTCTGTTTCTGCTTTCTCCATTTGTTATAAAGAGCTCTAGAGCCATAAATGTATACACTCCTTACACCGCGTCTCCATGAGCCTAAGAATAAGAAGTACAGGAAAGAGTGTATATCACATATACAGTGTACGTGAGTGAGGCCGCAAGATATGAAAAAAAATAGAGAAATTGAAACTCATCTGTCATTTTGCTAGGCTGAAACGGCTAAATTTGCGGTGTTTGAAATTTGAAAACGTTAAAATATGTATTTAACTTAATAAAACAGTGAATACAGTGACTAAATACAATACGTTACTAAAAAACATTTAAAACAACGTGGTGCTGTGTTAAATTCTGCAAAAACGACTATAATAAGGAGAGTAACAATTTTTCATTTCACAGGTAAGTTTTATCTCATATTGCACATAAAATAATGTTGTTAGGTGTTTTTTTTAGCTAGATGTATTATCGTAGAACACTTTTAAATTAATAATTCATAGCATTTTGTTGCAAAAAAGGAAATTTGGTTCAAAAGAAAAATATACTTTATTTTTGTGATAGCATTTGATTTAGCTGGAACTCATCTGTCAAAATCGGAAACTCTCGTTCAGGGACGAAATATTTTTTTTTGTTATAAATAGAAAATAATTTGTTTAAAGGTATTTCTTCTGTTGTCCTGATATCGTGTCGGTTGCTATCTTCTTCAAGAAGTGTTTATGTCGTGTCGGTTGCTATCTTCGTCAAGAAGTGTTTATGTCGTGTCGGTTGGTATCTTCGTCAAGAAGTGTCGTGTAACGTTGAGTTTGTGTACGTGAGAAAAAAAAACTCAAATAACTAGGTATTCTCTACTAATTTTCAAGATTTCCGAAAGCTGAATGGAAATGACAAAAGTGGATTTAAATCCTTGAGTTGGATGAAATAAAGACTTCGTTCGTTGTCTGTTCAAGTCATTTTCATGGATGTGATTTTATAAATAATTCTAAAGGAAAAAAAAATGCTTTTTCCTTCTGCAATACCGTTTTTATCCAAACATTTTGGAGAATCTCAGTAAGTTAATATAAATTTTCTTAAAATTTAAGTTAAATAAATTAAGAAAATATCTGTGATACCTAGTTTTTCATTAAAATTAAATCTAAAACTAAAAACTGATAAAAACTGAATTTTATTTATACGTTTAAAATTTGTAGGTTCCTGTAAAAGGTAAGTTCTATTTATGAAGACCTAATAATAGCTGTGTTTCTTCTGAGAAGATAATAACCTAGTACTACCTACTAGCTCAGCTACATATTTTCCTACTTTATCGCTTTCAAAGAAACAGCTAAGAGTTACATTGGGCGCCCCAGCATTTTGCCGTCCTAACTCTACGCCGGCCCTGTGTCAATGCATTTGTGCTAGTGTAACTCACACTATTTTGAAAAAAGCCTCACTGTTTCCTCGATATGCCCCTTCCTGTACTTCTTATTCTTAGGCATGAGCAATCTTTCATAGCTTACCATCTGTCAATTTTCATAGAAAGAAAGAACGATAGTATGCAATAAAATGTAGGGTGGGCATTTCATAGCTTACTATTTCATTCGTTCAAATGTCGTTGAGCAG